>JAACNH010000990.1:2030-114031 GCA_019447015.1 Hymenochirus boettgeri | reverse complement strand
CTCTGTATAACGTACTGAGTGTCTGTACCCTGATAATGATCTCCCCTCTCTGTATAACGTACTCAGTGTCTGTACCCTGATAATGATCTCCACTCTCTGTATAATGTACTGAGTGTCTGTCAGGAGACTGGCTAATAAACGGATTGCTGATGTGCCGGTTATATAAAATTGCTGCACTCTATCATGAAGCCCATTGAAGTCTGATACGTCTGACTAAACTACAAATCTATTGAGATTAGTCTATTGCTGTTAATGATATTTCTATCTACGTTTAGAGATGACCAACAAATTTCCTGCCAGCTGGTTCATCTTATCAAAATATTGCACCTTGTGTCATGAAAAGTGAACTAGGAGACTCCAGTCAGTATCAATGTTTGATAAAGGATCCTCGCTGATCTGAAACACGTATAGAAATAACTACTGCGTCTCCTTCCAATAGTTTTATTTCGGGTAGTTGGGAGGGGGGGGGGGGGGGAGTTGGGACCCAACAAAAGGAAGGTACAGGTTTTTAAACTTAAACAAGTGTTAGTGGCCCCTTGTGTGCCAGGCATCACAGTTCTCAGTATAATTTGATACAAAACAGTGGCTATTATAGCAACACCATTTTCCCTTCCCCCTCCATCTTTCCCTTTAGCACCGTAGGATTACGAGATTTACAGTTTGTACATTGAGTGAATACAAAGTGTGTGAGCTGGGAACGACCTTCACGTCCCAATAAGGTTTTATAATACGGCCGATCTCTGAAAGGAAATGGAACGTTCTATCTGAACACTGTAGGTTCTATTTTAACTTTCAGGGATCCTAACGCTTTACTCCTTATCTTATAAAGACCTTGCAGGAACCACCCACTAATTGACTGAGCGTGAATGCTCTGTAACCACGAGATAACTTCACACTGACCCCATATCCAAACAGAACCAAAGTCAGTCTAGAAGGATTCGGGGGGTGCGCCAGGCCTAAGGCCTTGCTGGTTATTTACTACGCGGCGCTCAGTCTGGACCAATAGCAGCAATGTGGTGATAAACAGGATAAAAATGATCAGTTCACATCAAACTTTTAATACTGAAAAAATAAGGCAAAATATTACAAAAGAGAAAAACTGCAGGGAATTAACCAGGCATGAGAGAGGTATGTTTAGGTTTGTACATTTCTATGTGTACGCACACACAAACACGTTTATATATATATATATATATATATATATATATATATTTCATTTCTATATATATCATTTTGTTTGAATCCAGGGATGCCCCAAGTCATTATATAAAGCCAATTATTCTCATAGAACAGTCTTAAGACTCGGCACACACTGTCCAATCTCTGTCGAGATTTTATATGAACTGAAATGTTTCTCCAACTTTAATGCTTTGAAATAATGAACAATCCTACCCAGACTCCACGTTTGTGCGTGTGTGTGCATACGCATAAAGTTATACGCAATGGCCTTATAATGAGCTAGAAAACCAGTGTTTGCTTAAGGTTTAGTTTATATATAGGCTAAAGGATATGTATGCACACACAGAATGACACAGATTTATACCAACCTTATAAGCTGTGTTTAGTATACATGTGTATGTACACACATTTAACTATGGACGCACAAACAGATTTATTTACATAACGTGTATATTACATAGGTTTATGTACATACACAGATCTGTTTACATATATGTGGATTTACACATCTCATATAACACCTATATAAAATGTGTAATTTCCCATATATAAGGGCGTTGTATTTCCACGTGCAGGGCTGGGATAGTGTCGCTCGCTGATACACGCTCAGCTGTGTGTGTGTACAGGTTACATTCAGAACAGTACAACGCCCCATGGGCACCCTCGATACACACCCCACACAAGGGCACCAATTATTTACACAAGCCCAATAGAGAACAGGGTGGGCCCCTGACCCTGCTGGGGCCCGTGGCAGTTTAGTTGCTGGATGCCAGCTCCTGCCCTAATACATTCTTATGGCAAAGATACACATGAAACCCACAGCAAAAAATGAGCATTTTTTTAGGCATAAAACAGTTGGATTTAGGCAAATTAGCGTTTTTTTTTCTCCCCTTCCCATTGCAGTCCTATTTACACAAGTCCCAAGGTGCCCTCCTGTGGGCAGCAGTGGTAAGTCCATTAGAAATAAAAGATTGTGGCCCAGAGGGCCTTAAACACTGGTCTGTCTGGGGACTCCAGTCTAAGGGTGAGTCACTGTTCACAAGGGCTTTAAACACCTGCGGCAGCCCAGATCCTTGTTATGCACTGCACAGTGTGTTTGTTCGATCAGACAGAAGCTGTTGGTTACAAAGAGCAGGCTGATGTCCTAAACAAATAATAAGTCCCGGCTCCAATCCTGAATTCCCTGTACAGGCGCAGGCAGGCGTATGGATGTGATGTCAAAATTAAGGCAATTGCACCAGTCGCTTTCCATAACCGATTTCTCCATTAGCCTCATATGCCTTCCCTTGGCATTGTACTGAGGCATCTTGTTTTCCAAGCTTTGGGCACCTCCACTGTATCCGAGGGCCCCACTATTACATCCTTAGCAATGTGTCCTCTTCAGGACGTTTGTAAACAAAAGCAGGTTTAAAACACTAAAAAGATCTGTTCCAGGACTTTACGATTAAGAGAACAGGTACCATGAATCTGTCCCGTTAAAAAGGGAAACAGGGATTTGCCTGTTGAGACCAACAACAAAAAAAAAAAAACACAAGTTGCGGATTTCCAGCCACAAGGTAAGTACTGCGAGGTGTGTTCATGGCTGGTAACAGGCACCCAACAGGCACCCGACAGTCCCAACACACTGCGTTTCCGCTGGAAAAGGGTTACGCTGTCCTACGGAGGGTTAAACTGGATATTTCCAATCGGGGACAGAGAAAAGTTTCTTTTCTGTGTTTTTTTTTTTTTTTTTTTTTTTCTTGTTTTCGATCATTTTATTAACAAAAAAAACACAATGTGTTTAGATCTGTGCAAAACTGAACCATTAAAAATGCAGATTCCACCCCCCCACCCACCCACAATAGCTAAATAAGTGCAATCTTTCAAGTTTTGATGGATTAACTGCTTGTTCTCTCCTCTCCGACATCAGAGAAAGTTCAAAGCGGATTTTCCCCACTTTAAAAAAAACAAACAAAACAAAAATAGCACAAAATACGCAAAAGCTTTTTATCGTTTTCAACTTTTCTTCTATTTTTTTTTTCTTTCTTTTTTTTTTTTTTTTTTTTAAAACAAAATAGATTTCGAGGAAAAGACTTAACAAAAAAATAATAAGTGTTTTTTTTTTGTTTTTTTTTTTGGCTGCATTTCTTCAAAATAATTAAAGTTTCTTTTTAATATTCTTTACGTTGCCCGAAAAAACTTCACGTTTTGATACAAAAACAAAAATAGTCAGAAACTGTCAAAAGTTTAAAAAAAAAAAAAAAAAAAATTGTCAAAATTAAAAAAATTTTTAAAAAAAAAAGTCAACACAACAATAAGTGAAACTAGTAATAAACAGTCGTAATGTCGATAAATCCAGTTCGCCCCTCTTTTTCGGGTGATTTTCAAAAATTTCTTTAAAAAAAAAAAAAAACAAAGAAAATGACAAAAAAAAAAGGAATAATTCAAATTTTTGATCAGTTTCTGTAAAGTGCATTTTAATAAGGTGCTTTAAAACGAGTGCATCGATTTTGGGGGAGCAGGGGGTGGAGATGGGGGAGGGACTCTTCCCCAACCCCCGCAGTTGTAACTCCAATCCCCTTCTCCCTGGCTCTGGCGGGGTAGCTAGTACCCCCTTCTCCCAGTCTTTTAACCCCTTTGCCCCTTGCAGAGGGAGGGGAAATTTGCAGTGCATTTCTTGCCACTAGTGGTGCGGCATTTAGGAAAAAAAACAAAAAAGGCATTGGGAAAAGCTCTCTCCTCAGTAGTCATCTATGGCTTCCATCTCATTGGGGGAGCCATGAAGGGAGTATCCTAGAAAGAAAGGTGAGGAAGTAGTTAACAACACTAAATAAAAACACGTCTGTCTCTGTGATTTGGACGGAAGGAAAATGATAACTAATGTTCTATAAGCCAAGTACCCCTGGAAATTCTCGTCCTAAGGCTCATACACAAGTGGTGCACAGCGTCTGTTTTGGACCATAAAGTCGGGTCTCGCTGCCCAATTTGCCAGGTGGATCATTAACGAGCCCTGACTGAATGGGCGTTTCCACCTATAAATTGCCCGTACACGGGACGATCGCCACCCGAAATGGACACACATACACATCGAGTGTCGTGGGTCGGCTACCACAATCGCACATGTGTATGAACCTTAAGTCCTGCTGTGACCTCTATCCAACAGAAGTCCTGAGTCCATGATGGCTGAGGAAGTCAGGTCTGACTCTAATTGGCTGGAGAACCAGGAAGACAAGAAAATGACACTTCCCGTATTCCCTCTTTGTGCTGCTATCTACCTGCCCACTCACTGACCATCTGATTACAGGTCTCACTTAATATTGGAAATAGAAGTATCTCTGCCATTTTATTTGGACACCAGTACAGTACAATACCAGTACGGTACCAGTACCAGTACGGTACCAGTACAGTACGTACCAGTACCAGTACGGTACCAGTACCAGTACGGTACCAGTACCAGTACGGTACCAGTACAGTACCAGTACAGTACAGTACCAGTACAGTACAAGTACAGTACAGTACCAGTACCGTACCGTACCTACCGTTACCAGTACACCATACCGTACCATACGTACCAGTACCGCCTACAGTACACACTACAGTACCAGTACAACGTACAGTACACAGTAACGACAGTACAGTACCAGTACAGTACCAGTACAATACCAGTACCGTACCAGTACAGTACAATACCAGTACAGTACCAGACAGTACAGTACCAGTACAGTACCAGTACAGTACAGTACCAGTACAATACCAGTACAATACCAGTACAATACCAGTACAATACCAGTACAATACCAGTACAGTACAATACAGTACAATACCAGTACAATACCAGTACAATACCAGTACAATACCAGTACAATCCAGTACAATCCAACAGTACAAATACCAGTAAATACCAGTACAAACCAGTGTACCAATACCGTACCAGTACAATACCAGTACAATACCAGTACAGTACCAGTACAGTACAGTACCAGTACAATACCAGTACAATACCAGTACAATACCAGTACAGTACAATACCAGTAAAATACCAGTACATACCAGTACAGTACAATACCAGTACAGTACCAGTAAATACCAGACAATACCATACAGTACAATCCAGTACAGTACCAGTACAATACCAGTACAGTACAATACCAGTACAGTACCAGTACAATACCAGTACAATACCAGTACAGTACAATACCAGTACAGTACCAGTACAATACCAGTACAGTACAATACCAGTACAGTACCAGTACAATACCAGTACAATACCAGTACAGTGCTCCAGATGTCTCCAATAAAATACTTCTGAATCCCTGTACTCTGGTTCCCCTGTGATGTCTCAGATCATCCAGTTGGGGACAGTGTTACCTCCCTCCCCATAAGGCTACCAGGGCCTTTACTCTCTGCTGCCTGGGGAACATTAACTTTGCAATAGATTATTTGGACACCAAGCTGATCCAGGGACTGGATTCCAATCTGAAGGTAGTTTTAATCAGCGGGTCTGGACCATTGTACCAGGTCATTATTATCGAATGGATGTGCAAGATCAGGGATCATTGTATAAACAGCAGCAATTATCCTAGTAATAGCCTAATGGAGAAAATGTACCCAAAATGCTGGGGTCCGAGTGTAACATGTGGATTCTCCTCTTCACTTTGCTGCTCTGGGTGTCGTATCCACTTTGCTTGGAATTCTGGGAAGGTGGGAACATGGGTGAAGAACACCAGGCACTTTCCTGCACCTTGGAGAAAAACCAAACAAACATGTAACAGAGGCTACACCATATAACATGATATCAGGTAGGTACGATAACAGAGGCTACACCATATAACATGATATCAGGTAGGTACGATAACAGAGGCTACACCATAACATGATATCAGGTAGGTACGATAACAGAGGCTACACCATATAACATGATATCAGGTAGGTACGATAACAGAGGCTACACCATATAACATGATATCAGGTAGGTACGATAACAGAGGCTACACCATATAACATGATATCAGGTAGGTACGATAAACAGAGGCTACACCATATAACATGATATCAGGTAGGTATGATAACAGAGGCTACACCATATAACATGCTATCAGGAAGGTAGGATAACAGAGGCACACCATATAACATGATATCAGGTAGGTACGATATCATGTTAATGGTGTAGCCTGTTATCCTACCTACCTACCGAATATGTTATATGGTGTAGCCTCTGTTATTGTACCTACCTACCTGATATCATGTTATATGGTGTAGCCTCTGGATCAGGTGGTACAATAACAGAGCCTACACCATATAACATGATATCAGGAAGGTAGGATAACAGAGGCTACCTATAACATGCTATCAGGTAGGTACGATAACAGAGGCTACACCATATAACATGATATCAGGTAGGTACGATAACAGAGGCTACACCATATAACATGATATCAGGTAGGTACGATAACAGAGGCTACACCATATAACATGATATCAGGTAGGTACGATAACAGAGGCTACACCATATAACATGCTATCAGGTAGGTACGATAACAGAGGTCAGGTAGACTGTCCTTACCTACATACCCACCACAATAACAAGCACACAGATATTCAGCACATAAGATAAGGATTGCAGACGTTGGGTGCACCTTGTACATAGAGACGTCACAACAGTCACATACATGTACATAGAGACCTCACACAGTCACATACATGTACATAGAGACCTCACACAGTCACATACATGTACATAGAGACCTCACACAGTCACATACATGTACATAGAGACGTCACACAGTCACATACATGTACATAGAGACGTCACACAGTCACATTCTCCCTCTGCGATGCGATTGCTGCACTCACATAAGACTATGGAGATTTCCGTGGCCCCCGAGAGCCCATTCCTACTGGCGCTCATTACCTGCTGCCTTTGACTGGCTTTGTACTTCGCTCTCCGTTCTAGAAATTGTTTTGCAAATTCTTTGGCTTCGAGAGTCTCTCCCAAATAGGAACGAATATAATCATGGACATCATACGGAGACTCCAACTCCTTCAGGAAGGCCACCAACGTAGGGACTGGGAAAGAAAGGGAAAGACCACGATTGGGTAAAGGAACAAACAGACAAGCAGTACTTTCCATGAACGTAACGCAGGTGCCGCTCACCGTCTAGGTTGTTGGATGTGTTAAGGATGTGTAACATTTGCTCGCACCACTGAGTGAAACCATCAGATGGTTTGAATCCCTGCAAAAGTTTCAGAAGCTTCTCTTCCTCCTCCGTCTTCTTGCGCCGTGCGGATGCAGCGTAAGAGTCACTGTGGGGGAAAGAATCCAGCTGTCACTCACACGGGGAGGGAGAAGACTGGGTAAGAGGAGACTACAGAGGAAACAGGTTCATAGACAGCGAGGACATAACATGCCACTTACGTGAGGGATGGGCTGCTCCTACTGTTCCTTAGTCCCCTGGAAGTGCCTCCGGATTTAACAGCTTCATCCCAAGGGCTCTTTTCCATACCCCCCCAAAGAGAACTCGAGTCAGCTGCCCATTGAGAAGACAGAACAGAGGAGCCAGACATCCCATGCTGCAAAGGGAAAGCAAAAAAAATGTGCAATGTCATCAGTACAACAATATTGTTTTCAATTAGCCCATCCCCTTTACATCCTTCCCACCCCCCCCAGTTGCTGGACCTGTTTCTTGCCCCATTGTTATCTAGAGAAATAAATGCTCACCCCTGTCCTAGCTTGCTGTCCTCTTTGCTTAAGAAGTCCTTCTCTTTCCTGCTTTCCAGCATGGATTTAAGAGAAAGTCCCTTTGTGTGAGACCCCCAGATGGCTGGCGGCGAAGGCTGGCCACTTTGGAGAAGCTTTAAAAGCAACTCTTGCTGTTGCTGGCGGCACTAAAATGGTGAATAATAAAATTGTTTAATGAAATGCAACTGGAGCTAAACAGTGAGGCCTTGTGAGTAAAGACGACAGGGAAAGGTCGGGGATGGGGCAGCGATGTCACAGGGCAAGGTGAGGGATGGGCAGCATTGTCACAGGGCAAGGTGAGGGATGGGGCAGCATTGTCACAGGGCAAGGTGAGGGATGGGGCAGCGATGTCACAGGGCAAGGTGAGGGATGGGGCAGCGATGTCACAGGGCAAGGTGAGGGATGGGGCAGCGATGTCACAGGGCAAGGGAGGATGGGGGCAGCATTGTCACAGGGCAAGGTGAGGGATGGGGCAGCATGTCACAGGGCAAGGTGAGGGATGGGGCGCATGTCACAGGGCAGGTGAGGGATGGGCCGCGATGTCAGGGCAAGGTGAGGGATGGACAGCGATGTCACAGGGCAAGGTGAGGATGGGGCAGCGATGTCACAGGGCAAGGTGAGGGATGGGACAGCGATGTCACAGGGCAAGGTGAGGGATGGGACAGCGATGTCACAGGGCAAGGTGAGGGATGGGGCAGCGATGTCACAGGGCAAGGTGAGGGATGGGGCAGCGATGTCACAGGGCAAGGTGAGGGATGGGGCAGCATTGTCACAGGGCAAGGTGAGGGATGGGGCAGCATTGTCACAGGGCAAGGTGAGGGATGGGGCAGCATTGTCACAGGGCAAGGTGAGGGATGGGGGCAGCATGTCACAGGGCAAGGTGAGGGATGGGGCAGCGATGTCACGGGCAAGGTGAGGGATGGGGCAGCGATGTCACAGGGCAAGGTGAGGGATGGGCAGCGATTTGTCACAGGGCAAGGTGAGGGATGGGGCAGCATGTCACAGGGCAAGGTGAGGGATGGGGCAGCATGTCACAGGCAAGGTGAGGGATGGGGCAGCGATGTCACAGGGCAAGGGAGGGATGGGGCAGCGATGTCCCAGGGCAAGGTGAGGGATGGGGCAGCGATGTCACAGGGCAAGGTCAGGATGGGGCAGCGAGAGCAAGGCAAGGTGAGGGATGGGCAGCGATGTCACAGGGCAAGGTCAGGGAGATGGGGCAGAGATGTCACAGGGCAAGGTCAGGGATGGGACACGATGTCACAGGCAAGGTGAGGGATGGGACAGCGATTACAGGGCAAGTGGGGATGGGGCACGATGTCACAGGGCAAGGTGAGGGATGGGGCAGCGATGTCACCGGGCAAGGTGAGGGATGGGGGCAGCGATTGCACAGGGCAAGGTCAGGGATGGGGCAGCGATGTCACAGGGCAAGGTCAGGGATGGGGCAGCGATGTCACAGGGCAAGGTCAGGGATGGGACAGCGATGTCACAGGGCAAGGTCAGGGATGGGACAGCGATGTCACAGGGCAAGGTCAGGGATGGGACAGCGATGTCACAGGCAAGGTCAGGGATGGGACAGCGATGTCACAGGGCAGGTGGGATGGGACAGCGATGTCACAGGGCAAGGTCAGGGATGGGACAGCGATGTCACAGGGCAAGGTCAGGGATGGGACGGATGTTCACAGGGCAAGGTCAGGGATGGCGACAGAGATGTCACAGGGCAAGGTGTCAGGGATGGGCAGCAATGTCACAGGGCAAGGTCGGGGGGCAGCGATGTACAGGGCAAGGTCAGGGATGGGGCAGAGGTCACAGGGCAAGGTGAGGGATGGGACAGCGATGTCACAGGGCAAGGTGAGGGATGGGGCAGCGATGTCACAGGGCAAGGTGAGGGATGGGGCAGAGA
Source organism: Hymenochirus boettgeri (assembly GCA_019447015.1). Lineage (NCBI taxonomy): Eukaryota > Metazoa > Chordata > Amphibia > Anura > Pipidae > Hymenochirus > Hymenochirus boettgeri. The sequence continues at coordinate 104,234 of JAACNH010000990.1, read as the reverse complement.
TGTCACAGGGCAAGGTCAGGGATGGGGCAGCGATGTCACAGGGCAAGGTCAGGGATGGGGCAGCGATGTCACAGGGCAAGGTCAGGGATGGGGCAGCAATGTCACAGGGCAAGGTCAGGGATGGGGCGATGTCACAGGGCAAGGTCAGGGATGGGGCAGCGATGTCACAGGGCAAGGTCAGGGATGGGCCAGCGATGTCACAGGGCAAGGTCAGGGATGGGGCAGAGGTCACAGGGCAAGGTCAGGGATGGGGCAGAGATGTCACAGGGCAAGGTCAGGGATGGGGCAGAGATGTCACAGGGCAAGGTCAGGGATGGGACAGCGATGTCACAGGGCAAGGTCAGGGATGGGACAGCGATGTCACAGGGCAAGGTCAGGGATGGGACAGCGATGTCACAGGGCAAGGTCAGGGATGGGACAGCGATGTCACAGGGCAAGGTCAGGGATGGGAGCAGGACGGCACCAGGACAATATTGGGAATTTACCAGAGTTCACCAAGGCAAGGTCAGGTTAGTAGTCTTTATGGTAATATCCCATATCCCAGTAAAGTGGTTAGGATTACCTGCTGCTTACGCCTGTAGATCTCCTCCTCTTCTCTTCTTTTCTGCTCTTCCTGACGCCTCTTCTCCTCTCTTCTCTTTCTCTCCTCTTCCTCCCTCTTGGCCCTGAGTTCTGCATCTCTGCGTTCCTGCAGCTAAGAAGCCCCCAGTATAGTGGTCAGTATACAGCATAGCCCTCCCCTGCCCCCATCTAGTCTTTAAATACAGCACTGGTCTCAGGTTTGTTACCTTCTGATGCAGTTGCAGCTGTTCCAATGTTGGCCCCTGAGATGCAGCTGAAACAGAGAGGTCCCATGGTGCAGGGTCCCCACCTGTGAGAAGGAAATACGTATGACATCAACCTATATCTTGTAGGGTTGCAGGGAAGTAGGAGGTGAAGGAGGGAAGCAGTGGCCTACCTGCTGTCTGCGTGGCTGAGGTATGTAGATCCCACAGGGATCCAGTGTCTGGCACAGAGAGGGATCTATTCATAGTGGGGAGCAGAGAGGACTCGGATGTTCTGTGAAAGAAATAGGAGAAAGAGGGAGGAAGTTTGCGGCTTTTACTGGGGTGCTGGCAAGTCAGGTCAGAGACACAAATCTCGCACCTGATCCCCTATACATAGAATATAAGGAACCTTCTCTTATATTTGTATAATATAAATCTTACACCTGATCCCCCTATACATAGAATATAAGGAACCTTCTCTTATATTTGTATAATATAAATCTTACACCTGATCCCCTATACATAGAATATAAGGAACCTTCTCTTATATTTGTATAATATAAATCTTACACCTGATCCCCTATACATAGAATATAAGGAACCTCTTTTATTTGGATAATATAATCTACAACATGATCCCCTATACATAGAATATAGGGAACCTACACACACACACACACATAGAATATAGGAAAACCTACAACACACACACACAACCAGAATATAGGGAACCTACACACACACACACACATAGAATATAGGGAACCTACACACACACACACACACACACACACACAGAATATAGGGAACCTACACACGCGCGCGCACACACACGCCTTGCCATCAGAGCTGTACAATCGATACCTGGATTTTGAAGGGTTCAGTTGCTGCAGGAATACGGACAACTGCTGCTGCTGCTGCGGAGTCAGATCGGCTGATTTCTGGGAGTATTGCTGCCTGCGGGAAACACACAAACATCTTATCTGACTGAACTGGGTGTGACGTTTAACACGGGACCAGGCGGACGGTCGGGTTTCCCCAGTTACCTGTTAATAAGCTGCAGTAGGTACTGGTGTTGGAGTTGCTGGTACAGAGCAAGTTCCTGCTGCTTCTTCAGACACTGCTGATCAATATTTCCCTATTACAATAACCGTACAACAATGTTAAATACACAATTCTCACATGCACACAAACGACATACACTGCACACACACACACTTACCAAGAGGGGAGGGTGGGAAGGACCAGGTGCGAATGGAACTCGCGCCCCACATCTTGATGACTTCCCCAAGGGGCTGAAAACCCTCATCGCATCCTCGTTTTACCAACAGGGACATAGTGAAGTACCCAGCTTGGCACCACTCCGCCATCTCTTGTGTGCTGAATGGACCTGGCAGAGGGAGGGAGGGAGATTTCATTATCCAATCAAAAACAAACAAACCATCCTGCGCCTGTTACAGGAAAACCTTTCATTCGGTTTCAGCACCGTAAACCTCCACCCAACTGGGGCAAACCATTCAGATACATAGACCAACACTAGAGCCAACTGGGGCAAACCATTCAGATACATAGACCAACACTAGAGCCAACTGGGGCAAACCATTCAGATACATAGACCAACACTAGAGCCAACTGGGGCAAACCATTCAGATACATAGACCAACACTAGAGCCAACGGGGCAAACCATTCAGATACATAGACAACGCTAGAGCAACGGGGGCAAACCATTCAGATACATAGACCAACACTAGAGCCAACTGGGGCAAACCATTCAGATACACAGACCAACGCTAGAGCCAACTGGGGCAAACCATTCAGATACACAGACCAACGCTAGAGCCAACTGGGGCAAACCATTCAGATACATAGACCAACGCTAGAGCCAACTGGGGCAAACCATTCAGATACATAGACCAACACTAGAGCCAACTGGGCAAACATAGATAACATAGACCAACGCAGAGCCAACTGGGGCAAACCATTCAGATACATAGACCAAACTAGAGCCAACTAGGGCAAACCATTCAGATCACAACCACACGAGCCACGGGGCAAACATTCATATAGACCACACTAGAGCCACTGGGGCAAACCATTCAGATACATAGACCAACCTAGAGCCAACGGGGGAAAACATTCAGATACATAGACCAATACTAGAGCCAACTGGGGGAAACCATTCAGATACACAGACCAACACTAGAGCAACTGGGGCAAACCATTCAGAACATAGACAAAACTAGAGCCAACTGGGGGAAAACATTCAGATTACATAGACCAATACAGAGCCAACTGGGGGAAACCATTCAGATACACAGACCACACTAGAGCCAACTGGGGCAAACCATTCAGATACATAGACCAACACTAGAGCCAACTGGGGCAAACCATTCAGATACATAGAACCAACAGCTAGAGCCACTGGGGCAAACCTTCAGATACATAGACCAACACTAGAGCCAACTGGGGCAACCATTCAGATACATAGACCAACACTAGAGCCAACTGGGAAACCATTCAGATACATGACCAACACTAGAGCCAACTGGGGCAAACCATTCAGATACATAGACCAACCTAGAGCAACTGGGGCAAACCATTCAGATACATAGACCAACAATACAGAGCCATGGGGCAAACCATTCAGATACATAGACCAACGCTAGAGCCAACTGGGCAAACCATTCAGATACACAGACCAACACTATTGCCAACTGGGGCAAACCATCAGATACAAACCAACACTAGAGCCAATGGGGCAAACCATTCAGATACATAGACCAATACTAGAGCCAACTGGGGCAAACCATTCAGATACACAGACACAACACTATTGCCAATGGGGCAAACCATTCAGATACATAGACCACCAACTAGAGCCAACTGGGGCAAACCATTCAGATACATAGACCAATACTAGAGCCAACTGGGGCAAACCATTCAGATAAAAGACCAACACTATGCCAACTGGGGCAAACCATTCAGATACATAGACCACACTAGAGCCAACTGGGCAACCATTCAGATACATAGACCACGCTAGAGCCAACTAGGGCAAACCATTCAGATACATAGACCAACACTAGAGACCAACTGGGGGAAACATTCAGATACATAGACCAATATAAGCCAACTGGGGGAAACATTCAGATACATAGACCAACACTAGAGCCAACTGGGGGAAAACATTCAGATACATAGACCAACACTAGAGCCAACTGGGGCAAACCATTCAGATACATAGACCAACACTAGAGCCAACTGGGGCAAACCATTCAGATACATAGACCAATACTAGAGCCAACTGGGGCAAACCATTCAGATACATAGACCAACACTAGAGCCAACTGGGGCAAACCATTCAGATACATAGACCAATACTAGAGCCAACTGGGGGAAACCATTCAGATACATAGACCAACACTAGAGCCAACTGGGGCAAACATTCAGATACATAACCAACACAGAGCCAACTGGGGCAAACCATTCAGATACATAGACCAACACTAGAGCCAACTGGGGCAAACCATTCAGATACATAGACCAACGCTAGAGCCAACTGGGCAAACCATTCAGATCACAGACCACACTAGCCAACTGGGGCAACCATTCAGATACACAGACCAACACTAGAGCCAACTGGGGCAACCATTCAGATACATAGACCAATACTAAGCCAACTGGGGCAAACCATTCAGATACACAGACAAACCACTATGCCAACTGGGGCAAACCATTCACGATACATAGACCACACTGAGCCAACTGGGGCAAACCATTCAGATACATAGACCAACGCTAGAGCCAACTGGGGCAAACCATTCAGATACACAGACCAACACTATTGCCAACTGGGGCAAACCATTCAGATACATAGAAAACCAACACTGAGCCAACTGGGCAAACCATTCATACATACCACGCTAGAGCCAACTAGGGGCAACCATTCAGATACATAGACCAACACTAGAGCCAACTGGGGAAAACATTCAGATACATAGACCCATACAAGCCACTGGGGGAAAAAAACACATTCAGATACATAGACCAACACTAGAGCCAACTGGGGGAAAACATTCAGATACATAGACCAACACTAGAGCCAACTGGGGGAAACCATTCAGATACATAGACCAATACTATTGCCAACTGGGGCAAACCGTTCAGATACATAGACCAACACTAGAGCCAACTGGGGCAAACCATTCAGATACATAGACCAATACTAGAGCCAACTGGGGCAAACCATTCAGATACACAGACCAACACTATTGCCAACTGGGGCAAACCATTCAGATACATAGACCAACACTAGAGCCAACTGAGGCAAACCATTCAGATACATAGACCAACGCTAGAGCCAACTAGGGCAAACCATTCAGATACATAGACCAACACTAGAGCCAACTGGGGGAAAACATTCAGATACATAGACCAATACTAGAGCCAACTGGGGGAAAACATTCAGATACATAGACCAACACTAGAGCCAACTGGGGGAAACCATTCAGATACATAGACCAACACTATGATCCTCCTCCTCTCTGTATAACGTCTGATGTCTGTACCCCTGATAATAAGCTTCCCATCTCTGTATAACGGACTGAAGTGTCTGTACCCTGATAAGGATCTCCCCTCTCGGTAAAAAACGTACGAGTGTCTGTAACTCCGTGTTCGTGATGATCGCTCGCCGCCCGTGTTCTGTGCGGTATAGACGTACTGAGTGTCCTGTACCCTGGATAATGATCTTCCCCATCTCTGTATAGAGCGTGAGCTGGATGTCCTGTACCCTGATACTGATCGTCCTCCTCTGTATAACGTACTTAGGATCTGGACAGACCCTAGTAAGTGAGCCGCCCTCTCTGTCTAACCGTCCTGACAGTGTCTGTACCGGCTGAGAATGATCGCGCCTCTCTCTGTATAACCTACTAGTGTCTGTACCCTGATAATGATTCCCCTGACTGTTAATACGGGAACTGAGTGTCTATAACCTCTGATGAATGACTCGCCTCTCGTATACGTACGGAGTGTTCTGTACCCCTATAATGATCTCCCTCTCTTATAACCGTACACTGATTGCTGTCCCCTGATAATGATCTCCCCTCTCTGGATAACGTACTGAGTGCTGTACCCTGAGATAATCTCCCCTCTTCTGTATAACATACTGAGTGTCTAATCCCGATAATGATCTCTCCGCCTCTCTGTATAACGTACTGAGGTCCTTACCCGTATAATGATTCCCTCTGTATAACTACGATGTCGTACCCTGATAATGATCTCCCCTCTTGTATAACATACTGAGTGTCGTACCCCTGATAAGGAATCTCCCTCTTCTGTAACTACTGAGTGTCTGTACCCATAATGATCTCCCCGATCTGTATACGGACTGAGTGTCGTTACCCTGATAAGACTCGTGCTCCCTCTCCTGTATAAGTACTGAGTGTCGTAGCGCCTATAGAGTATCGTGCCCTCTCGGTATGACGTCTGAGTGTCTGTCCTTATAATATCCGCCCCTCCCTTATACGTACTAGAGTTCATCCGGATAAGATCCCTCTCTCCCCTCCTCCCCTCTCTGTATAACAGACTGATTGTCGTACCCTGATGATCTCCCTCTCTGTATAAGCGTACTGAGTGGTCGGTGTACCTGATAAGGAAGTCGCCCTCGCTGTATAACGTACTGAGTACTATACCCTGATCAGATCTCCTCTCTCTGTAAACGTATGAGTGTCTGTACCCTGATAGATCTCCCTTTCTCTGTATAACGTACTGAGGTCTGTACCCGGATAATATCTCCCCTCTCGTATAAAACGTACTGAGTGCTATACCCTGATAATGATCTCCCGCTCTCTGTATAAACCGGAACTGATGTCCTGTACCCTGATAATTTCTCCCCTCTTCTGTATAAACGTACTGAGTATCTCTACCCTGATAATGATCTCCCCGCTTCTGTATAACGACTGAGTGGTCTGTACCCTGATAAATGACTCCGTCCCTCTCTGTATACGTACTGAGTATCTATACCCTGATTGATCTCTCTCTCCTTATAATCCGGAGGTATCTATAACCCTGATAATGATCTCCTCCTCTGTATAACGTACTGAGTGTTTGTACACTGATCATGATCTCCCTCTCTGTTAACGACTGAGTGTCTGTACCCTGATATTAGCTCCCTCTCTGTATAAACTTAATGAGTGTCTATACCCAGAAATGATCTCTCCTCTCTGTAATAACTACGAGTGCTGTACCCCTGATAAGGTCTACCCTCTCTGTATACGTACTGAGTGTCTGTACCCTGATAATAGCTCCCCTCCTCGGTATAACGTACTAGTGTTCTGTACCCTGAATAATGATCTCCACTCTCTGTATACGTACGAGTTCCTTAAACCCTGATGAAAGGAGCTCACCGCCAAGGGGGTGCGGTATAACGTCTGGACACATGAGCTGTACCCTAGAATAGTCGATCTGTCACTCGGGGAAGCCCCCGACGGGAGAGAGCTAAACGGACCGACGCGGTAAGGGACAAGCAACGCGAGACGACAGCACAAAACACGACGCACACTGGGGTGACGACGAAAGGCGGACCCATAAGAGCGCCGCGCGCGGGAACACGAGGGGCGGACCCGGGAGAAAGAGCGCCCCGCACGGAGAACGAACGGGAGGGGCGGACCCAGAAGGGACTCGCCGCGCGGGAGAACGACGAAGGCGGACCCCGAGAAGAAGCGCCCCCGCGGAAACGGACGGGGAGGGCGGACCGGAGAGAAACCCCCGCCGCGGGCTACGGGACGGAGCGGACCCTGAGAAGAAGGCAGCTCAAGCGCCCGCGCGGGAGACAACGGGGGAGGGCGAGACCGAGAAGGATCGCCCGCGCGGTAAACTCCGGAGGGGCGGGACCCGTAAGGAGCGCCCCGCGGAGAAAAACGGACGGAGGGGCGGAACCGGAGAAGGGAGCGCCCCGCGCGGGAGAACGGACGGAGAGGGGCTGGGGACCCGATAAGGATGGCGCCCCTCCCACGCTCGGGAGATACGTACTGAGTGGCCGGGACCTGATAATGGAGGTAGGCTCCCCGCGCGGGAACGACGGGAGGGGCGGGACCCGGAGATGATCCCTCTCGGGAGCCGGACTGAGGCCGGACCCGGAGAAGAGCGCGGATCTCCCGCTCGCTGGATAACGGGCTGAGGGGCTGGACCCTGATAATGAGCTCCCCTCTCTGTATAACGTACTATGATCTAGAACGAGACCCGGAGAAAAGCGCCCCGCGCGGTCAGAACGACCGGGGTCTTAGGATCCCTGATATGATCTCCCCTCTCGGGAGACGGACGGAGTGTCCTGTAACCCTGATAATATCTCCCCTCTCTGTAGAACGGACTGACGGTCTATACCCGGATAATGACTCCTCTCTCTCTGTATAACGTACTGAGTGTCTGTACCCGAGAATGACTCCTCCCTTCGCTGTATAACGTCCGAGTGTCTCTGTACCCTGATAATAATCTCCCCCGCGGGATAAACGTACTGAGTGGCTATAATACCCTGATAATGATCGCCCTCTCTGTATAACTACTGAGTGTCGAACCCGGATAATAATCTCGCTCTCTGAGACGTACTGAGGCTGACCCGGATAGAACTCCCCTCTCTGAACACAGACTGGAGGTCTAGACCGATATGATCTCCTCTCGGTAGAACGGACTGGAAGGACGGGACCCGGAGAATGAAGCTCCCCGCGTCGGGATAGGTTGAGTAGCCATACCCGGATAAAGGATCGCCCCCGCTCGGTATAACGTACTGGGAGGGGCTGTACCCTGAGTAAAAATGGGGAATGCCCCCGCTCGGGATAACGGACTGAGTGTCCGTACCCCGGAATGAGCTCCCCTCCGGTAGAACGACTGAGGGTCCGGTGACCCGGATAGGAGCTCCCGCTCTGTGACGGAACTAGGTGGCTTACCCTGATAATGGATCCCCCGCGCTGGAGAACGTACTGAGGGGCGTTACCCTAGAATGGGGATCTCCCCGCTCAGGGAGAACGGCTGATGGGCTGGACCCGGAGAAGGAGCGCCCCTCTCGGATAACGTACTGAGGGGTCGGTACCCTGATAATAAGCTCCCCCGCGCGTAGACATACTGATGGGCGAGAACCAGATAAGGAGCTCCCGCTCGGAGAACGTACTGAGTGGCGGGACCCGGAGAGGACGCCCAGCGGTAGAAGCACGGACGAGGGGGCGGACCCGGATAAACGCCCCTCGTGCGGTAGAACGGACTGAGGGGCGGGACCGGAGAAGGGAGCGCCCCGCGCGGGATAACGACTGAGGGCGGGAAACCGGAGAAGGAGCGCCCCTCGCGGGGCAACGACGGAGGGCTGTAACCCGAGAGGAGCGCCCCGCGCCGGAAAAAGACGAGGGGCGGGGGACCCGGATAAGGACGCCCCCTCGCGTAGACCCGATCGGAGGGGGGGCGGGGACCCGGAGAAGGAAGCGCCCCGCGCTGGAGAACGTACGGAGATCTATACCCCTGAGAATAGCGCGCCCCGCGCTGGAATAACGTACAGGGGCGGCCCGGGGAGAAGGAGCGCCCCGCGCGGTATGAACGGGCGGGAGGGGGCGGGGACCCGGAGAAGGATCCCCCGCCGCCTCCCTCCCCGCCGCCTCCTCCGCTCCTCGCGCCCCCTCCTCCGCCCCCCTCGCTCTGTATAACGTACTGAGTATCTATGACCCGGAATAATGATCTCCTCCTCTCTGTATAACGAACTGAGTGTCTGTACCCTGATAATGATCTCCCTTCTCTGTAAACTGAAACTGAGTGTCTGTACCCTGATAAGAATCTCTCTTCCCTCTCTGTACAACATACCTGAGTGTCTAATACCCTGAATCAATGATCTCCCCTCTCGTATAACGTACTGAGTGTCTATACACTGATAATGATCTCTCCTCTCTGTAAACGTACTGAGTGTCTGTAGCCCTAGATAATCTCTCCCCTCTCTGTAGTAAGCAACGGGATGCTAGACCGATAATGAATCTCCCTCCCCTCTCTGTATAACGACTGAGTATCTGGTACCTATAATGATCCCCTCTCTGTATAATGTACTGAGTATCTAAACCCGAATAAATGATCTCCCCTCTCTGTATAACGTCCTGTAGTGTCTGTACCCTGATAGGCTTTTCCCCTCCTCTGTATAAGCTTACTGAGTGTCTGTACCCTGTATCACTCCCCTTCTCTGTTACGTACTGAGTGCTGTAACCCTGAATAATGATCTCCCCTCTCTCATAACGTACTGAGTGTCCTGTACCCTGATAGATTGACTCTCCCCGTCTCTGTATACGTACTAGAGTTCTGGTACCCTGATAATGACTCCCCTCTCTGTAATAACGTATGGAGTGTCTGTCCCTTATAATGATCTCCCCCTCTCGTATAACGTATGAGTTGTCTGTACCCTGATAATGAGCTCCCCTCTCTGTATAACGTAACGATTTATCTATACCCTGATAATGAATCCTCCCCCTCTCTGGATAAACGTACTGAGTATCTAAACCCTTATATGATCTCCCCCTCTCTGTATAAACGTCCTGATGTCTTTATACCCTGTAATGATCCTCCGTTCTCTTTATAACGTCTGATGTCTGTACCCTGATACTGATCGCCTCTCCTCTGTATAACAATACTGACTGTCTATACCCTGATTAATGATCTCCCCTCTCTGTATTAACGTACTAGTGTCTGTACCTGATAATGATCTCCTCTCCTGTATACTAACTGAGTGTCCTGTAAACCCTAATACTGATCTCCCCTCTCGTATAACGACTGAGTATCTGTACCCCTGATAATGATCTCCCCTCTCTGTATAACGTCGGATTATCTATAACCCTGATAATGATCTCCCCTCTCTGTATAACGTACTGAGTGTCTATACCCTGAAATGATCTCCCTCTCTGTATAATGTTACTGTGCTATACCCTGATAAGGATCTCCTCTCTCTGTCACTAACAATGACGGCGTGTCCTAAACCCTGATAATGATCTCCCCTGTTTTGTATAACGTACGATTGTCCCGTACCCCTGATACTGACTCCCCTCTCTGTAATAACGTACTGAGCTGTCTGTAACCCTGATAATGACTCCCCTCTCTCTCTGTATAACGTACTGATGTCCTGTAAACCCTGATAATAATCTCCCTCTCTGTATAAAACATACTGAGTGTCTGTACCCCTGAAAGGTCTCCCCTCTCTGGTTAACGTACTGAGTGTCCTAGAACCTGAAAATGGATCTTCCCCTCTCTGTATACACGTACGGAGTATCCTTACCCCCGATAATGATCCCCCCCGAGTGTAACTTACTGAGTATCTATACCTGATAATGATCTCCCCTCTCTGTATAACGTACTGATTCCCTGTACCCTGATAATGATCTCCCCTCTTATTAACGTACGGAGTGTCTGTAACCCTGATAATTATCTCCCCTCTCTGGTATAAGACTACTTAAGTGTCTTTACCTGATAAGGATCCCCCTCTCTGTATAACGTACTGAGTGTCTGTACCGATATGATCTCCCCTCTCTGTATAACGTCACTGAGTGTCCTGTACCCTGATAATGATCTCCGCCTCACTGTATACAACTATGTGACTGTCTGTCTATACCCCTGATAATGATCTCTCCTCTCTGTATAACGTACTGAGTGTCTGTACCCTGATAATGATCTCCCCTCTCTGGTATAACGTACTGAGTCGGTACCCTGATAATAATCTCCCCTCTCATATAAAACATACTGAGTGGTCCTATACCGATAATGATCTCCCCGCTCTGTTAACGTACTGAGTACTGTTACCCTGATAATGATCTCCCCTCTGTATAACGTACTGAGTTCTGTACCTGATAATATCTCCCCCTCTCTGTATAACGGTACTGAGTGTCTGTACCCTGATAATAAATCTCCCCTCTCAGATAAACATACTGATGTCTCTAACCGATAATGATCTCCCCTCTCTGTATAACTCTGAGTATCTTACCCTGATAATGATCTCCCCTCTCTTTATAACGTCCTGAGTGTCTGGTACCTGATAATGATCTCCCCTCTCTTTAAACGTACTGAGTGTCTGTACCCTTATAATGATCTCCTCCCTCTCTGTATAACGTACTGGATGTCTGTACCCGATAATGATCCTCCCCTCTCTGTAATAACGTACGGAGTATCTTTCCCTGATCATATCTCCTCCTCTCTGTATAAAACGTACTGAGTGGCGGTACCCTTAAGATCCCCCTCTCTTATAACATACTGAGTGTCTGTAACCCTGATAATGACTCCCCTCTCTGTATAACATCCTGTGTCTGTACCCTGAAATGATCTCCCCTCTCGGTATCACGTACTGAGTGTCTGTCACGCCTGATATATGAATCTCCCCTTCTATATAACGTACTGAGTGGTCTGTACCCCCTGATATGATCCCCCTCTCGTAAACTTACTGAAGTGTCTGTACCCTTATATGTCGCCCTCTCTGTATAACATCTGAGTGTCTGTACCCTGTCATGGCTCCTCTCGGTCTGAATTAAACGTACTGATAGCTGACCCTTAGAATGATCCTCCCCTCTCTGTATAGAACGTACTGAGTGCTGTACCCCTGATAATGATCTCCTCTCTCTGTATAAAGACCAGTACTGAGTGTCCCTGTATCCCTTGAGAATGTCTCCCCTCACTGTATAACGGAACTGAGGTGTCCTATACCCTGAGATATCTCTCCTCTCTGTATACGTCTGAGTGTCTGTACCCGTATAATGATCTCCCCTCTCTGTATAACGGACTGAATGTCTGTTACCCTGTTAATATCTCCCCTCTCTGATAACTAATGAGTGTCTATATCCTGAATAATGATCTCCACCCTCTGTATACAAAACGTACTGAGTGTCTATACCCTGAACTGGACTCCCCTCCTCTGTATAACGTACTGAGTGTCTGTACCCCCCGATAATAATCTCCCTCTCGGTAATACAACTGAGTGTCTGTACCCTGATAATAATCTCCCCTCTCTGTATAACATTACTGAGTGTTCTCTACCGATAATGATCTCCCAATCTCTGTATAACGTACTGAGTGTCTGTACCCTTATAATGATCTCCCCTCTGTAAACGTACTGAGTGTCTAACCCGATAATGAATCTCCCCTCTCATCTCTGTAGAACCGTACTAGTGTCTTACCCTGATAATGACTCCCCTCTCTGTATAACTACTGGTGGTCTATAACCGCTAATGATCTCCCTCTCTGTAGAACTTACTATGTCTTGTACCCGTATAATTATCCCCCTCTGGTATAACGTACTGAGTGTTCTGTACCTGAAATATCTCCCCTCTCTGTCTAACGTACTGGAGTGTCTGTACCCTGATAATGATCTCCCCTCTCTGTATACGGACTGAGTGGCTGTACCCTATAATGATCTCCCCTCTTCGTATAAACGTACTAGTGTCTGTACCCTGATTAATGATCTCCCCTCTCTGTATAACGTCTGAGTGTCTGTCCCCTGATAGATCTCCCCCTCTCGTATAACGTACTGAGTGTCTGTACCCGATATGATCTCCCCCTCTCTGTATAAACGTACTGAGTGTCTGTACACCTGCATACTGATCTCCCCTCTCTTATAAACGTATCTGATGTCTGTACCCTTATAATGACTCCCCCCTCGTGTATGACGTACTGAGTATTATCCCTGAATAATGAAGCTCCTCCCCTCGTCTTTATAACGTCTGAGTATCTATAGCCTGATAATGATCTCCCCTCTCTTAACGTAACTGGTGTCTATACCCTGATAATGATCTCCTTTCTCTTTATAACGTACTGCGTGTCTGTAACCCTATAATGATCCTCCCTTCCTCTCGCTGTATAACATACGGACTGTCTATACCCTGTAATGACTCCCCCTCTTGTATAACGTACGAGTGTCCTGTAACCCTAAATGATCTTCCGCTCTCTGTATAACGTATGCGGATTGTCCTGTAACCCAATAATGATCTTCCCCTCTCTATATAACGTACTGAAGTATCTGGACCCTGATAAGGATCTCCCCCCTCCTGTATAAACGTACTGAGTATCTATACCCTGATAAGATCTCCCCCTCTCTGAATAACGTACTGAGTGTCTTACCCTGATAAATGTCTCCCCTCTCTGTATAATGTAATGAGTGTCCCTAGACCCTGGAATGACTCCTCTCTCTGTATAACAATACTGAGTGTACCTATATACCTGATAATGAGCTCCCCTGTTTGTATAACGTCTGCATTGTTCCTGTACCCTGATAATGATCTCCCTCTCTGTATAACGTACTGAGTGTCTGTACCCTGATAATTATCTCCCCTCTCCTGTATAACGTACTGATGTCTGTACCGCTGATATAATCTCCCCAGTCTCTGTAAACATACTGATGTCTGTACCCGTATACTGACTCTTCCCTCTCTGGTAACGTACTGAGTGTCTATACCCTGATACCTATCTCCCCGCTCTGTATCACGTACTGAGTATCTGTACCCTGATAATGATCTCCCCTCTCTGTGTACCTTACTGATGATCTTCCCACCCTGATATGCTCTCCCTCTCCGTATAACTACTGAGTGTCTGTAACCCGAATAATGATCTCCCCTCCCTGTATAACGTACTGGATTTCTTTACCCTGATAATGAGCTCCCCATCTCTGTATACTACTGAGTGTCTGTACCCGATAGATTGACTCTCCCCTCTCTTATAACGTACTGAGTGTCGTACCCGATAATGATCTCCCTCTCTGTATAACGTCCTGAGTGGTCTGTAACCCTGATAATGATCTCCCCTCACTGTATAACGGAACTGAGTGTCTATACCCTGATAATGATCTCTCCTCTCTGTATAACGTACTGAGTGTCTGTACCCTGATAATGATCTCCCCTCTCTGTATAACGTACTGAGTGTCTGTACCCGGAAAATCATCTCCCTCTCAGTAAAACCTACTGATGTCTATACCGATAATGATCTCCCCCTCTCGGTATAACGTACTGAGTATCTGTTACCCTGATAATCGATCCCCTCTCTTTAACGTACTGAGTGTTTACCCTGATAATGATCTCCCTCTCTGTATAGACGTACTGAGTGTCTGTAACCCTATAATAATCTCCCCTCTCAGTATACATACTGAGTGTCTATACCGATAATGATCTCCCCCTCTCTGTAAACGTACTGAGTATCTGTACCTGAATAATGTCTCCCCATCTCTGTATAACGTAACTGAGTGGTCGTACCCTGATAATGATCTCCCCTCTCCTGTATACGTACTGAGTTGTCCCGTACCCTGAATATGATCTCCCCCCTCTCTTATAACTTACTGAGTGTCTGTAACCCTGATAATGAATCTCCCCTCTCTGTATATAACTACGGATATCTATTCCCTATAATGATCCTTCCCCTCTCTGTAGTAACTACTGAGTGTTCTGTACCTGATAATGATCTCCCCTCTCTTAACCTACTGAGTGTCTGTACCCTGATAATGATCTCCCCTCTCTCGTAATAACATACTGATTGTCTGGACCCTGATAATGTATCCTGCCCTCTCTGTATAACGTATCTGAGTTTGTCTGTACCCTGAGAATTATCTCCCCTTTCTATATAACGGTATTGAGTAATCTGTCCCGATAATTGATCTCCCCCTCTCTGTATAACGTACTGAGTGTCCTGTACCAACCCCAGATATGATCTCCCCTCTCTGTATAACGTACTGATTTATCTATTCCCTGATAATGATCTCCCCTCTCTGTAAACGTACTGAGTGCTGTACCCTGATAATGAATCTCCCCTCCGTCTGTATACCGGACTGAGTGTCTGTACCCCTATAATATCCTCCCTCCTTTATAAACGTACTGAGTGTCTGTAATCTGATAATGAGCTCCCCCTCTCTGTATATAACGTACTGAGTGTCCCTGTAACCCTGATAATGACTCCCCTCTCTGTATAACACTGATGTCTGGACCCTGAGAATGATCCCCTCTCTGTATAACGTACTGAGTCTGTACCCTGATAATGATCTCCCCTCTCGTATAACGTAGAGTGCTGTACCCCTGATAATGATCTCCCCTCTCTGTATAACGTACTGATTTCTATGCCCTGAGTAATTACTCCCCTCTCTGTATACGTACTGAGTTGGTCTGTACCCTGATATGATCACCCTCTCGTAGAAACGTACTGATATCTATCCCCGATACTGATCTCTCCCCTCTCTGTGAGAACGTACTGAGTATCTATACCCTTATAATGATCTCCCCTCTCTTTATAACGTACTGAGTAGCTATACCCTGATAAATGACGCCTCTCTCTGTATAACTACTGAGTGTCTGTACCCTGATATATCCTCCCTCTCTGATAACGTAGTGTCGTACCCTGATAATGATCTCCCCTTTGTATAACGTACTAGAGTTATATATTCCCTGATAATGATCTCCCTCTCTGTATAACGACTGAAGTGTCTGTACCCATACTGAGCAATCTGATCTCTCCCCTCTCCTGTATAAAACGGTACTGAGTATCTATACCCTGATAATGATCTCCCCTCTCTGTATAACGTTACTGAGGGGCTTTACCGATATGAGCTCCCCTCTCTGTATAACGTCTGAGTGTCTGTACCTGATAATGGATCTCCCCTCTCTTTATAACGTACTGCGTATCTATACCCTGATAAGATCGTCCCCTCTCTGTATAAAACGTACTGCGTGTTTCCTATAACCCTGATAATTGATCTCCTTTCTCGTTAATAACGTAACTGAGTGTCTGTACCCTGATAGATGATCTCCTCTCTCTGTAAACACTACTGACTGGCTGTCTGTATACCCTGATCAATTATCCCCCCTCCTGTATACGTACTGAGTTGTCTATACCCTGATAATGATCTACTTATCTCCCCTCTCTTCTCTGTATCGGACTGAGTATCTGTACCCTGAAATGCTCTCCCCTCCTGTATAACGTACGCTATCTTAACCCTGATATGATCTCCCCTCTCGGTATAACGTACTGATGCGTACCCTGAGATGATCTCCCCTCTCTGTATACGTACTGAGTGTCTGTACCCTTATCATATCTCCCTCTCTTGTATAAACTTACTGAGTGTTTATACGCTGATAATGATCTCCCTTCTCTGGATAACGTACTGAGTGTCTGTACCCTGATAATGATCTCCCCTCTTCTGTCTACCGTCACTTAGTGTCTGTACCCTGTAATGAGCTCCACTCTCTGTATAACGGTACTGATGTCTGTACCCTGATAATGAGTCTCCCCTCGCTGTATAACGTCCTCATGGTCTGTACCCTGATAATGATCTCCACTCTCTGTATAATGTACTGGAGTGTCTTACCCGGATCATGAGCTCCCCTCTCCCCTCTCTTATAACGTACGAGTGTCGTACCGATATGATCTCCCCCCTGTATACGTACTGAGTGTCTGTACCCTGATAATAAATTTCCTCCCCTCTCTGTAAACGTACTGAGTGGTCTGTACCTGAGAAGATCGCCCCTCTGTAGAACGTACTGAGTGCTGTACCCTGAGAATGATCCTCCTCCCCTCCCTTTATAACGTAACTCAGTGTCTGTACCCCCTGATAATGCTCTCACTCTCTGTATAATGTACTGATTGTCTGTCAAGGAACTGGCTATAAACGGATTTGCTGATGTGCCGGTTAAATTGCTGCACTTCTATCAATGAAGCCCATTGAAGTCTGATACGTCTGACAAACTACAAATCTCTTGAATTAGTCTATTGGCTGTTAATGAGTTTCTATCTACGTTTAGAGATGACCAACAATTTCCTTCCTCCAGCTGGGTTCATCTTGATCAAAATTTGGCCCTTGTGTCATGAAAGTGAACTAGGAGACTCAGTCAGTTTATCATGTTTGATAAAGGATCCTCGCTGCTCTGAACCCTTTCAGAATAACTACTGCGTCGCCTCAATAGTGTTATTGCCGTCATACGTTGGTGGGGGTGGGGGAGTTGGACCCAACAAAAGGAAGTACAGTTTTTAACTTAACAATGTATGGCCCCTTGTGTGCCAAGGCCATCAATCACCAGTTCGCATATAATTTGATACAACACAGTAAGCGCCGCTTATAGCAACACCATTTTCCCCTAGCCCCCTTCCCCCTCCATCTTTCCCTTTAGCACCGTAGGTTACGAAATTTACGTTTGTACATTAAGTGAATACAAAGGTGGTGAGCTGGGAACGACTTCACGTCCCCAATACGGTTTTATAATCCGCCGATCTCTGAAAGGAAAATGGAGACGTTCTATCTTAACACTGTAGTTCTATTTTAACACTCGTTACCTCCTTATTCTTATAAAGACCTTGCATGAACCACCCACTAATGACTCAGCGTTAATGCTCTGTACCCACGAGAGACACTTCACACTGACCCTCCCATATCCAAAACCAGAACCAAGTCCATCTAGAAGGATCAATTCGGGGGGTGCGCGCAGCCTAAGGCCTTTGCTGGATTATTTACTACGCGGGCGCTCAGTCCCTTGACCAATATCAGCAATGTGGGTGATAAACAGGATCCAAAAATTATCATGTTTCAAACAAACAAAGCAACCTTTTTAATACGGAAAAAATAAGCAAAATATACAAAGAAAAAACTGCAGGGAATAACCAGGCATCATGAGAGAGGGTAGGTTTAAGGTTGTACATTCTAGTGTACCACACACAAACCTATAGTAGATATATATATATATATATATATATATCTATATATATTTATATCTATAATACTATATATATATATATAATATATATAATATCAGATCTATATATATACCATCTCTATCTCTAATCTCTATATATATCTATTCTATATCTAGATATCTCTATCTCTCTCTCTTCTGCTCAGATCTCTCTCTCTTATCTCTAGTCTAATCTCTTTTTGTTTGCCTCCCTCCAGGGATGCCCCGTCATTCTCTACACCAATTTTCTCATCGACCCTCTCCGACCGGCCCCCACTGTCCCTCTCTGTCGAATGTATCTGCACGCACTGTTCTCCAACTTAATGCTTTGCACCTCATGCACAATCCCCCCCCTCCACGTTGTCGTGTGTGTGGCATACCATAAAGTTAACCCAGGCCTTACATAATGAGCTAGAAACCAGTGTTTTTTGCTTAGGTTTAGTTATATATAGCTAAAGTATGTATGCACACACAGAATGACACCGATTTATACCAACCTTATACGCTGTGTTATATACTGGTTATGTACACACATTAACTATGGACGCACAACAGATTTATTTTACATAACGTGTATATTACATAGGTTATGTACATACACATATCTGTTTGCCATATATGTGTATTTTTACACAATCTCATATAACACCTATATAAACTTTGTAATTTTTCCCATTAAGGGCGGTGTATTTCCACGGGCAGGGCTGGGGGATATGTCGCTCACTGATAACACGCTCCAGCTGTGTGTGTGTTCCGGTTCATTCAGACAGTTACACGGCCCCATGGGCACCCCTCGATACACACCCCCACACAAGGGCCAGCTAATTATGTACACAACCCCATAGAAACAGGTGTGCCCCTGCCCTGGCTTGGGCCCGTGGCAGTTTAAGTTGCGGATTGCCATCTCCTGCCCTAATACCTGCTATGCAAAGATCACATGAACCCCAGCAAAAAATGAGCATTGTTTTTTTTAGGCATAAACAGGTGGATTTAGCAATTAGCGTTTTTTTTGCTCCCCTTCCCCTGCAGTCCTTATTTACAACACAAGTCCCAAGGTGCCTCCTGTGGCAGCAGGGAAGTCATTAGAAATAAAAAATTTGTGCCCAGAGGGCCTGTAAACACTGGGCTGTCTGGGACTCCAGTCGAGGTGAGTCACTGTTCCCAAGGGCTGTTTAACACCTGCGGCAGCCCAGATCCTTGTTATGCACTGCCAGTGTTTTTGTTCGATAGACAAAGCTGGTTGGTTTACAAAGAGCAGGCTGATGTCCTAAACAAGTAATAAGTCCCGGCTCCAGCTGAATTCCCTTAAAACAGGCGCAGCAGGCGTATGGATTGATGTCAAATTAGGCACTTGCACCATCCGGCTGTTCCATAACCGATTTCCTCCATTAGCCTCCATAGGCCTTCCCCTTGGGCATTCTACTGAGGCATCTTTGTTTCCAATCTTTGGGGGGCACCTGCTACTTACCGAGCCCCCTATTACCATCCCTATCAGTGTCCTCTTCAGGACGTTTGTAAACAAAAGCAGGTTTAAATACACGAAAAGCATCTGTTCCCGGAACTTTACGATTAGAGAACAGGTACCAATATATCTGTCCCGTTAAAACGGGAAACAGGATTTGCCTTTTGAGAACCAACAACAAAAAAAAAAAAACACAAGTTGCGGAGTTCCAGCCACAAGGTAAGTACTATGCGAGGGTGTGTTCAATGGCCTGGTAACAGGGCACCGACAGTCCCAACCACTGCGTTTTCCGCTGGAAAGGGTTACGCTGTCCTAACTGGGGTAAACGGGATATTTCTCCCAATCGGGGCAGAGAAAAGTTTCTTTGCTGATCTTTTTTTTTTTTTTTTTTTCTTGTTTTCATCAATTTTTTAGACAAAAAAAAACACACAAATGTGTTTAGATCTGTGCAAAACTTGAACCATTAAAAATGGCAGATTCCACCCCCCCCACCCCACCCACAATCGCTAATACAGTGCAATCTTTTTTTCAGTTTTGAATGGATTAACGTCTTGTTCTCAGAACTCCTCTCCGACATCGAGAAATTCAAAGCGGATTTTCCCCACTTTAAAAAAAACGCAAACAAAAAACAAAAATAGCACAAAATACGCAAAAGCTTTTTATCGTTTGTCAACTTTTTCTTCTATTTTTTTTTTCTTCTTTTTTTTTTTTTTTTTTTAAAACAAAATAGATTTCGAGGAAAAGACTTAACCAAAAAATAATAAGTGTTTTTTTTGTTTTTTTTTTTTGGCTGCATTTCTTCAAATACTTAAGTTTGTTTTTAAATATTCTTTACGTTTCCCGAAAAACTTCAAACGTTTTGATACAAAAAACCAAAAATAGTCAGAAAACTGCGTCAAAAGTTTAATAAAAAAAAAAAAAAAAAAAATTGTCAAATTAAAAAAATTTTTAAAATAAAAAGTCAACACACATAAGTGAAACTAGTAATAACCAGTCGTAATGTCGCTAAATCCAGTTTCGCCCCTCTTTTTCGGGTGATTTTCAAAAATTTCTTAAAAAAAAAAAAACACAGAAAATGACAAAAAAAAAAGGAATACTTCAAATTTGATCAGTTTCTGTAACAGTGCATTTTAATAGTGCTTAAAATAGAAAAACGAGTGCACAAATCGATTTGGGGGGCGCAGGGTGGTGGAGAGGGGGAGGGACTCTTCCCAGACCCCCGCAGTTGTAACTCCAATCCCCTTCTCCCTGCTCTGGCTGTGTAGCTGGACCCCCCTTCCTCTCCCAGTCTTTTAACCCCTTTGCCCCTTGCAGAGGGATTGGAAATTGCAGTTGCAGTTCTGCCACTAGTGGTGCGGCATTTAAGGAAAAAAAAACAAAAAAGGCATTGGGAACAGCTCTCTCCTCGTAGTCATCTATCGGCTTCATCCCTTGGGGAGCCATGAAGGGAGTATCCCTAAAAGAAAGGTGAGGAAGTAGTTAACACCCATAAATAAAACACGTCTGGTCTCTGTGATTGGGACGAAGGAAATTGATAACTAATGTCATAAGCAAGAACCTGGAATCGCCTCTCGTCCTAAGCTCTACCAGGGGTGCACACCCGTGTTTGGACCATAAGTCGAGTCTCGTCTGCCCATTTCCAGGTGGATAAACGGCCCTGACTGATGGCGTTTCACCATAATTTGCCGCCATGGACGATCGGCCACCCGAAATGGACACCACCCACATCGTTCGTGTGTCGGTCTAACCACACATCGCAACTTGTTTGACCTTTATCCTGCTGTGACCTCTTATCCAACAGAAGTCTCTGATCATATGGCTGAGAAGCCGGGTCCTGACTCAATTTGCTGGAGAACCAGGAAGACAAGAAAAACACTTCCCTATTCCCTCTTTGTGTCTGCTATCTACCTCCCACTCCTGACCATGCTGATTACAGGTCTCGCTTAGAATATGGGAAATAGAAGGATCTCTGCCCATTTTATTTGGAGACACCTACAAGTCTACCGTATACCAGTACAGGTACATACCAGATCCACGAGTACCGTACCAGTACGCGTAACCGGTACCATACGCATGTACCATACCATGACGGTACCAGTACCAGTACCAGTAACATTACAGTCCGTGTACCAGTACAGTACATACAGTCCGTACCGTACCATACGTACAGTTACGTACATACCGTACCGTACCGTACCATAACCGTACCATACATCAAGGACCAGTACGTTACCATTACGTAAGTCGTACCCAAGTACGCATACATAACCATACACGTACCCGTACAGTACCAGCACTACAAAACCCAGTACACTACCAGTACAGTACACCATACACCAGTACCATTACACCAGTCAGCTAGACGCAGGTACAGCGGTGTCAGACCAGTCACAGTACCAGTAAACAGACATACTCTACCAGTACATAACCATACAATATCCATAGTACAATACCAGACATCGTACAGTACACCAGTACAATCCATACCAGCAACCAGTACAATACCGATACATATACCTGCGATACATACAATACATCATCGTACAATACCAAGTACATATACAAACAGACATACATCATCCGTACCAGTACATCCAGTACCAATACCAGTACGTACCATACAGACAGTACCAGCTACAATAAACCAGTACAATACCAGTACAGTACATACAGTAAATACCAGTAACAATCCCTACAGTCAATCCATTACGTACATAAACCAGTACAGTACCAGTACATACCAATACCATAAAAGTACACAACAGTACAATACCAGAATACAATACCATCAGTACAATACCAGTACAGATACCAGTACAATACCATTACAAGTACCAACGTAACCAAGTAACACATACCAGTACAGTACATCCAGTACAGTACCAGTACAACAATACCAGTAACAGTACCAGACAGCTCCAGTATCTCAATACCAAATGATGCTCAAAATCTCGAATCCCTGTACTCTGTTCCACCGCGTGAATTGGGGTCAAATCATCCAGTTGTGGGACATGTGTACCTCCACCTCCCCATAAGGCTACCAGGCCTTTGAACTCTCTGCTGCCTGGGGAACATTAACTTGGCAATAGATTATTTGGACACCAGCGGAATTTCCCCCCATGGACTGGATTCCAACCTGAATGTAGTTTTTAATCAGCGGGTCCTGGAACCATTGTACCAGCATTATTATCGAATGGATGGGCAGAGCTCAGGATCATGTATAAAACAGAGCATATTATCCAGTAATAGCCATATACTCATGGAGAAAATGTACCCCAAATGCGGGTCCGCAGGGGACACATGTGGATTCTCCCTCTTCACTTCTGGGCTGCTCTGGGTGCGATCACTGTGCTTGGAATTCTGGGAAGGTGGGAACATGTGTGAAACACCAGGCACTTTCCTGTCAACCTGGAGAAAAACCAACAACATGTAACACGACGGCTCACACATAATAACATATAGTCAGGTAGGGTAACGATAACCAGAGGCTGACATACACCATATAACATGATATCAGGTAGTACGATTAACAGCAGTGCTACCCATATAACATGATATCGTAGGGTACGATAACAGAGGCTCCCAATATACCATGAATATCAGGTCTTAGGTACGATAACATAGGCTCACCATATACCCATTATAACGGTAGGTACATAACAGACGGCTACACCATATAACTGATATCATGTAGGTACATAACCTAGGCTACACCATAACTGATATCAGGATAGGGTAGAGTAAGCAGAGGCTACAACCATATACCATTGCTATCAGGAAGGTAGCGGATAACAGAGCTACACCATACCTGATATCAGTAGTACATATCATGTTTATTGGTGTAGCCTCACTCCCTACCTACCTACCTGATATCATTGTTATTGTGTAGCCTCGCCGTGTTATTGTGGACCCCTACCTGATATTCATGTATATGGTGTAGCTCGCTGTTATCAGGTAGTACAATACAGAGCCCTACACCATATACATGAATCATGAGAGGTATGGATAACAGAGGTCTACACATATTAATACATGCTATCAGTAGGCATAACAAGGCTAACAAAACCATGTAACATATATCAGGTAGGTACGATTAACAGTGCTACACACCATACTAAACATGTAATCAGGTTAGGTACGATAACAGAGGCTACACATAATAACATGATATCAGGTAGGTACGATAACATAGGCTACCCATATAACTGCTAACATGTAGTCGAACCCTAGGTCCGCGGTAGCTGTCCTTACTACATACCCCCACAATAACAAGCACACTGATATTCAGCACAATAAGATCAATGGATATTCAACGTTGGTGCACTGTCAGAGAGTAACATCAAGACGTCACACGTCACATACATGTACATAGAGACCTCACCCGTCACATACATTACATGAGACCATCACATGTACATAGAGACCCACACAGTCACATACTGTAACCTAGAGACGTCACACAGTCACATACATGTACATAGAACGTCACACATCACATTCTCTCCCCTCTGCGATGGATTGCTGCACTCACATAGACTATGGAGATTTCCGTGTGCCCCCGAGAGCCCATTCCTACTGGCGCTCATTACCTGCTGCCTTTGACTGGCTTTGTACTTTCGCTCTCCGTTCTAGAAATTGTTTTGGCAAATTCTTTGGCTTCGAGATGTCTCTCCCAAATAGGAACGAATATAATCATGGACATCATACCGGAGACTCCAACTCCTTCAGGAAGGCCACCAACGTAGGGACTGGGAAAGAAAGGTAAAGACCACGATTGGGTAAGGAACAAACAGACAAGCAGTACTTTCCATGAACGTAACGCAGGTGTGCCGCTCACCGTCTAGGTTGTTGGATGTGTTAAGGATGTGTAACATTTGCTCGCACCACTGAGTGAAACCATCAGATGGTTTGAATCCCTGCAAAAGTTTCAGAAGCTTCTCTCCTCCTCCGTCTTCTTTTGCGCCGTGCGGATGCAGCGTAGAGTCACTGTGGGGGAAAGATCCAGCTGTCACTCACACGGGAGGGAGAAGACTGGGTAAGGAGACTACAGAGGAAACAGGTTCATAGACAGCGAGACATACATGCCACTTACGTGAGGGATGGGCTGCTCCTACTGTTCCTTAGTCCCCTGGAAGTGCCTCCGGATTTAAACGCTTCATCCCAAGGGCTCTTTCCATACCCCCCCAAAGAGAACTCGAGTCAGCTGCCCATTGAGAAGACAGAACAGAGGAGCCAGACATCCCATGCTGCAAAGGGAAAGCAAAAAAAAAATGTGCAATGTCATCAGTACAACAATTTGTTTTCAATTAGCCCATCCCCTTTACATCCTTCCCCCCCCCCCCAGTTGCTGGACCTGTTTCTTGCCCCATTGTTATCTAGAGAAATAAAAATGCTCACCCCTGTCCTAGCTGCTGTCCTCTTTTGCTAAGAAGTCCTTCTCTTTTCCTGCATTTCCAGCATGGATTTAAGAGAAAGTCCCTTTGTGTGAGACCCCCAGATGGCTGGCGGCGAAGGCTGGCCACTTTGGAGAAGCTTTAAAAGCAACTCTTGCTGTTGCTGGCGGCACTAAAATGGTGAATAATAAAATTGTTTAATGAAATGCAACTGAGCTAAACAGTGAGGCCTTGTGAGTAAGACGACAGGGAAAGGTCGGGGATGGGGCAGCGATGTCACAGGGCAAGGTGAGGATGGGGCAGCATTGTCAACGGGCAAGGTGAGGGATGTGGGCAGCATTGTACAAGGGCAAGGTGAGGGATGGGGCAGCGATGTCCACAGGGCAGGGAGGGATGGGGCAGCGATGTCACAGGCAAGGTGAGGGTGGGGCACGATGTCACAGGGCAAGTGAGGGATGGGGCAGCATTGTCACAGGCAAGGTGAGGGATGGGGCAAGCATTGTCACAGGGCAAGGTGAGGGATGGGGCAGCATTGTCACAGGGCAAGTGAGGGATGGCAGCGATGTCACGCAAGGTGTAGGCAGCATGTCACGCAGGTGAGGATGGGACAGCGATGTCACAGGGCAGGGTGAGGATTGGACAGCGATGTCACAGGGCAAGGTGAGGATGGGACAGCATGCACGGCAAGTGAGGGATGGCACATGTCACGGCAAGGTGAGGGATGGGGCAGCGATGTCACAGGGCAAGGTGAGGGATGGGCACTTTGTCACAGGGCAAGTAGTGGATGGTGGCAGCATTGTCAACGGCAAGGTGAGGGATGGGGCAGCATTGTCACAGGGCAAGGTAGGGATGGGGCCAGTCATGTCACAGGCAAAGTGGGAGGAGTGGGGCATGCGATGTCCACAGGCAAGGTGAGGGATGGGGCAGCGATGTCACGGGCAAGTGGAGGGATGGGCAGCATGTCACAGCAGGTGAGGGATGGCAGCATTGTCACAGGGCAAGGTGAGTGTGGGGCAGCATTGTCACAGGGCAAGGTAGGGATGGGGCCATTGTCACAGGGCAAGTGTAGGGATGGGGCACGATGTCACAGGGCAAGGTGAGGGATGGGGCAGCGATGTCACACAGGGCAAGTCAGGGATGGGCAGCGATGTCACAGGCAAGGTGAGGGATGGGGCAGCGAGTCACAGGGCAAGGTCAGGGATGGGGCAGAGATGTCACAGGGCAAGGTCAGGGATGGACAGCATGTCACAGGGCAAGGTGAGGGGAATTGGGACAGCGATGTCACAGGGCAAGTGTAGGGATGGGGCACGATGTCACAGGGCAAGGGTAGGATGGGGGCAGCGATGCACGGTCAAGGTGCAGGGATGGCACATGTCACAGGGCAAGGTCAGGATGGGCAGCGCTGTCACAGGAAGGTCAGGATGGGACAGCGATGTCACAGGGCAAGGTCATGGGATGGGACAGCGTGTCACAGGGCAAGGTCAGGGATGGGACAAGCGATGTCACAAGGGCAGGTCGGGATGGGACAGCAGATGTCCACAGGCAAGGTCAGGGATGACAGCGATGTCACAGGGCAGGGTCAGGGATGGACCTCGATTCACAGGGCAAGGTCAGGGATGGGACAGCGATTCACGGCAAGGTCAGGGATGGGTCAAGCGATGTCACAGGGCAAGGTCAGGGATGGCCAGAGATGTTCACAGGGCAAGTCGGGATGGGCACAGATGTCACAGGGCAAGGTCAGGGATGGGCAGATGTCACAGGGCAAGGTCAGTGGGGCAGAGGTCACAGGGCAAGGTGAGGGATGGGGCAGCGATGTCACAGGGCAAGGTGAGGGATGGGGCAAGCGATGTCACAAGGCAAGGTGAGGAATGGGGCAGAGATGTCACAGGGCAAGGTCAGGGAGGGCAGCGATGTCACAGGGCAAGGTCAGGATGGGGCAGCGATGGTCACAGGGCAAGGTCGGGATGGGCAGCATGTCACAGGGCAGGTCAGGGATGGGCGATGTCACAGTGCAAGGTCAGGGATGGCACGATGTTCACAGGGCAAGGTCAGGGATGGGCGCAGCGATGTCACAGGGCAAGGTCAGAGGATGGGGCAAAGGTCACAGGCAAGGTCAGGAATGGGGCAAGATGTCCAGGGCAAGGAGGGATGGGACAGGATGTCACAGGGCAAGGTCAGGATGGACAAGCGATGTCCGGCAGGTCAGGATGGGCAACGAGTCACAGGCAAGGTCAGGGATGGACACGATGCACAGGCAAGGTCAGATGGAGGTGATGAGTAGTACGACGATATTGGATTTCGGTTCACAGGGTCATCTTTAACCATATCCCATAAAGTGGTTAGGATTACCTGCTGCTTACGCCTGTAGATCTCCTCCTCTTCTCTTCTTTTCTGCTCTTCCTGACGCCTCTTCTCCTCTCTTCTCTTTCTCTCCTCTTCCTCCCTCTTGGCCCTGAGTTCTGCATCTCTGCGTTCCTGCACTAAGAAGCCCCCAGTATAGTGGTCATATACAGCATAGACCCTCCCCTGCCCCCATCTAGTCTTTAAATACAGCACTGTGTCTCAGTTTGTTACCTTCTGATGCAGTTGCAGCTGTCCAATGTTGGCCCCTGAGATGCAGCTGAAACAGAGAGGTCCCATGGTGCGGGTCCCCCACCTGTGAGAAGAAATACGTATACATCAACCTATATCTTTGTAGGTTGCAGGGAAGTAGGAGGTGAAGGAGGAAGCATGGCCTACCTGCTGTCTGCGTGGCTGAGGTATGTAGATCCCACAGGGATCCAGTGTCTGGCACAGAGAGGGATCTATTCATAGTGGGGAGCAGAGAGGACTCGGATGTTCTGTGAAAGAAATAGGAGAAAGAGGGAGGAAGTTTGCGGCTTTTACTGGGGTGCTGGCAAGTCAGGTCAGAGACACAAATCTCGCACCTGATCCCCTATACATAGAATATAAGGAACCTTCTCTATATTTGTATAATATAATCTTACACCTGATCCCCCCTATACATAGAATATAAGGACCTTCTCTTATATTTGTATAATATAAATCTTACACCTGATCCCCTATACATAGAATATAAGGAACCTTCTCTTATTTGTATAATATAATCTTACACCTGATCCCCCTAACATGAATATAAAGGACCTTCTCTTATATTTGTATAATATAAACTTACACCCTGATCCCCCTATACATAGAATATAAGGAACCTTCTCTTATATTTGTTAATATAAATCTTACACCTGATCCCCCCTATACTAGAAATAAAGAACCTTCTCTTATATTTGTATAATATAATCTACCCACCTGATCCCCTATACATAGAATAGTAGGAACCTTCTCTTATATTTGTATAATATAAATCTCGCACCTGATCCCCCTATACATAGAATATAAGGAACCTTCTCTTATATTTGTATAATATAAATCTTACACCTGATCCCCTATACATAGAATATAAGGAACCTTCTCTATATTTGTTAATAATATAATCTCAACCTGATCCCCTATACATAGAATATAAGGAACCTTCTCTTTATTTGTATAATATAAATCTCTACACCTGTCCCCTATACATAAATATATAAGGAACCTTCTCTTATATTTGTATAATATAAATCTTACACCTGATCCCCCTATACATAGAATATAAGGAACCTTCTCTTATATTTGTATAATATAAATCTTACACCTGATCCCCTATACATAGAATATAAGGAACCTTCTCTTATATTTGTATATATAAAATCTTACATACACTGATCCCCTATACATAGAATATAAGGAACCTTCTCTTATATTTGTATAATATAAATCTTACACCTGATCCCCTATACATAGAATATAGGAACCTTCTCTATATTTGTATAATATAATCTTGCACCTGATCCCCTATACATAGAATATAAGGAACCTCTCTATATTTGTATAATATAAATCTTACACCTGATCCCCTATACATAGAATATAAGGAACCTTCTCTTATATTTGTATAATATAAATCTTACACCTGATCCCCTATACATAGACTATAAGGAACCTTCTCTTATATTTGTATAATATAAATCTTACACCTGATCCCCTATACATAGAATATAAGGAACCTTCTCTTATATTGTATAATTAAATCTCGCAACCTGATCCCCTATACATAGACTAAAGGAACCTTCCTCTTATATTTGATATATAAATCTCGCACCTATCCCCTATACATAGAATATAAGGAACCTTCTCTTATATTTGTATAATATAAATCTCGCACCTGATCCCCTATACATAGAATATAAGGAACCTTCTCTTATATTTGTATAATATAAATCTCGCACCTGATCCCCTATACATAGAATATAAGGAACCTTCTCTTATATTTGTATAATATAAATCTCGCACCTGATCCCTATACAATAAGATAAAGGAACCTCTCTTATATTTGTATAATATAAATCTTACACCTGATCCCCCTATACATAGACTTAAGAACCTTCTCTTATATTTTATAATATAAATCTTACACCTGATCCCCCTATACATAGACTATAAGGAACCTTCTCTTATATTTGTATATATAAATCTCATACACCTGATCCCCCTATACATAGATATAAGGAACCTTCTCTATATTTGTATAAATAAATCTTACACCTGATCCCCCTTACATAGAATATAAGGACCTTCTCTTATATTTGTATAATATTCTTCACCTGATCCCCCTATACATAGAATAAGGAACCTTCTCTTATATTTGTATAATTAAATCTTACACCTGATCCCCTATACATGAATTAAGGAACCTTCTCTATATTTGTATAATATAAATCTTACACCTGATCCCCTATACTAAATATAAGGAACCTTCTCTTATATTGTTATAATATAATCTTACACCTGATCCCTATACATGAAATAGGAACCTTCTCTTATATTTGTATAATATAATCTTACACCGATCCCTATACATAGAAATAAGGAACCTTCTCTATATTTGTATAATATAAATCTTACACCTATCCCCCTATACATAGAATATAAGGAACCTTCTCTTATATTTGTAATATAAATCTTACACCTGATCCCCCTATCCATAGATATAAGGAACCTTCTCTTATATTTGTATAATTAAATCTCACACCTATCCCCTATACATAGAATATAAGGAACCTTCTCTTATATTTGTATAATATAAATCTCGCACCTGATCCCCTATACATAGAATATAAGGAACCTTCTCTTATATTTGTATAATATAAATCTCGCACCTGATCCCCTATACATAGAATATAAGGAACCTTCTCTTATATTTGTATAATATAAATCTTACACCTGATCCCCCTATACATAGAATATAAGGAACCTTCTCTTATATTTGTATAATATAAATCTTACACCTGATCCCCCTATACATAGAATATAAGGAACCTTCTCTTATATTTGTATAATATAAATCTCACACCTGATCCCCTATACATAGAATATAAGGAACCTTCTCTTATTTTGTATAATATAAATCTCACACCTGATCCCCTATACATAGAATATAAGGAACCTTCTCTTAATTTGTATAATATAAATCTTACACCTGATCCCCTATACATAGAATATAGGACCTTCTCTATATTTGTATAATATAAATCTACACACTGATCCCCTAACATAGAATATAGGGAACCTCCCACACCCCACACATAGAATATAGGAAAACCTACACACACACACCACACAGATATAGGGAACCTACACAACACACACACCATAGAATATAGGGAACCACACACACACACACACACCACACACACAGAATATAGGAACCTACACACGCCGCGCACACAACGCCTTGCCATCAGAGCTGTACAATCGATACCTGGATTTTGAAGGGTTCAGTTGCTGCAGGAATACGGACAACTGCTGCTGCTGCTGCGGAGTCAGATCGCTGATTTCTGGGAGTATTGCTGCCTGCGGAAACACACAAACATCTTATCTGACTGAACTGGGTGTGACGTTTAACACGGGACCAGGCGGACGGTCGGGTTTCCCCAGTTACCTGTTAATAAGCTGCAGTAGGTACTGGTGTTGGAGTTGCTGGTACAGAGCAAGTTCCTGCTGCTTCTTCAGACACTGCTGATCAATATTTCCCTATTACAATAACCGTACAACAATGTAAATACCAATTCCCACATGCACACAAACGACATACACTGCACACACACACACTTACCAAGAGGAGGTGGGAAGGCCCGGTGCGAATGGAACTCGGCCCCACATCTTGATGACTTCCCCAAGGGGCTGAAAACCCTCATCGCATCCTCGTTTTACCAACAGGGACATAGTGAAGTACCCAGCTTGGCACCACTCCGCCATCTCTTGTGTGCTGAATGGACCTGGCAGAGGGAGGGAGGGAGATTTCATTATCCAATCAAAAACAAACAAACCATCCTGCGCCTGTTACAGGAAAACCTTTCATTCGGTTTCAGCACCGTAAACCTCCACCCAACTGGGGCAAACCATTCAGATACATAGACCAACACTAGAGCCAACTGGGGCAAACCATTCAGATACAGACCAACACTAGAGCCCCTGGGGCAAACCATTCAGATACATAGACCAACACTAGACCAACTGGGGCAACCATTCAGATACATAGACCAACACTAGAGCCCAACTGGGGCAAACCATTCAGATACATAGACCAACGCTAGAGCCACGGGGGCAAACCATTCAGATACATAACCAACGCTAGAGCCAACTGGGCAAACCATTCAGATACACAGACCAACGCTAGAGCCAACTGGGGCAAACCATTCAGATACACAGACCAACGCTAGAGCCAACTGGGGCAAACCATTCAGATACATAGACCACGCTAGAGCCACACTGGGGCAAACCATTCAGATACATAGACCAACACTAGAGCCAACTGGGCACCATTCAGATACATAACATAGACCAACCTGAGCCAACTGGGGCAACCATTCAGATACATAGACAACACTAGAGCTGCCAACTAGGGCAAACCATTCATACCAAACCAACACTAGAGCCACGGGGCAAACCATTCGATACATAGACCAACACTAGAGCCAACTGGGGCAAACCATTCAGATACATAGACCAACGCTAGAGCCAACTGGGGAAAACATTCAGATACATAGACCAATACTAAGCCAACTGGGGGAAACCATTCAGATACACAACCAACACTGAGCCAACTGGGGCAAACCATTCAGATACACTAGACCAAACTAGAGCAACTGGGGGAAAACATTCAGATACATAGACCAATACTAGAGCCAACTGGGGGAAACCATTCAATACACGAGACAAACTAGAGCCAACTGGGCAAACCATTCAGATACATAGACCAACACTAGAGCCAACTGGGCAAACCATTCAGATACATACACTAGACCAACTGTAGAGCCACTGGGGCAAACCATTCAGATACATAGACCACCACTAGAGCCAACTGGGGCCAACCCATTCAGATACATAGACCAACACTAGAGCCAACTGGGCAACCTTCAGATACATGACCAACACTAGAGCCAACTGGGGCAAACCATTCAGATCACTAGACCAACACTAGAGCCAACTGGGGCAAACCATTCAGATACATAGACCAACACTAAGCCAACTGGGGCAAACCTTCAATACATACCAACCTAGAGCCAACTGGGCAAACCATTCAGATACACAGACACACTATTGCCAACTGGGGCAACCATCAGATACACAGACCAACACTAGAGCCAACTGGGGCAAACCATTCAGATACATAGACCAATACTAGAGCCAACTGGGGCAAACCATTCAGATACACAGACCAACACTATTGCCAACTGGGGCAAAACCATTCAGATACATAGACCACACTAGAGCCAACTGGGGCAACCATTCAGATACATAGACCAATACTAGAGCCAACTGGGGCAAACCATTCAGATACACAGACCAACACTATTGCCAACTGGGGCAAACCATTCAGATACATAGACCAACACTAGAGCCAACTGGGCAAACATTCAGATACATAGACCACGCTAGAGCCAACTAGGCAAACCATTCAATACATACCAACACAGCCAACTGGGAAACATTCAGATACATAGACCAATACAGACCAACTGGGGGAAACATTCAGATACATAGACCAACACTAGAGCCAACTGGGGAAACATTCAGATACATAGACCAACACTAGAGCCAACTGGGGGAAACCATTCAATACAAGACCATACTATTGCCAACTGGGCAAACCGTCAGATACATAGACCAACACTAGAGCCAACTGGGGCAAACCATTCAGATACATAGACCAACGCTAGAGCCAACTGGGGCAAACCATTCAGATACACAGACCAACACTATTGCCAACTGGGGCAAACCATTCAGATACATAGACCAACACTAGAGCCAACTGGGGCAAACCATTCAGATACATAGACCAACGCTAGAGCCAACTAGGGCAAACCATTCATATCCATAGACCACACTAGAAGCCAACTGGGGGAAAACATTCAGATACATAGACCAATACTAGAGCCAACTGGGAAAACATTCAGATACATAGACCAACACTAGAGCCAACTGGGGGAAACCATTCAGATACATAGACCAACGCTAGAGCCAACTGGGGGAAACCATTCAGATACATAGACCAATACTAGAGCCAACTGGGGCAAACCATTCAGATACTAGACCACACTAGAGCCAACTGGGGCAAACCATTCAGATACATAGACCAACACTAGAGCCAACTGGGGCAAACCATTCAGATACATAGACCAATACTAGAGCCAACTGGGGCAAACCATTCAGATACATAGACCAACACTAGAGCCAACTGGGGCAAACCATTCAGATACATAGACCAATACTAGAGCCAACTGGGGGAAACCATTCAGATACATAGACCAACACTAGAGCCAACTGGGGGAAACCATTCAGATACATAGACCAATACTAGAGCCAACTGGGGAAAACCATTCAGATACATAGACCAATACTAGAGCCATCAATCCTATCCATACATTACGGTGGAGGCTTAGCAATGTCACATGCCTACAAAACAACGTATCCCCCCCCCCCCATAATGTGCACACACAAAGTGAATGGAACAAGGTTGAGATGGACTTGATGGTATGTACACATGTACATGGGATAGAAAGGTCACAAATCTAATATGGAGCTGAACCCACGACTATTCCTGATAAATAGGTTTTTACTTTATTAAAACTAGACCCTAAACCAGCTAAAAAGTGGACAATACTGCCCCCTATGGGTCCATTACAATGCAGTCTTACAAGGCCACACACAATTGCCCTGTGTATACTGGAATGTAACGAGATGAATATCATGAGCTATCAGCCGATAATATTAATCTGTGTGGGGCCAACAAATATTCTTATCATTTGGAGAACTATACTGCCAACCTAGATTTTCTAAAACCTTCCAAACGTCATTTTAGAAAGAGAGTGCTCCTACCGCCCATTTAATAAAGAGAGTGCTCCTACTGCCCATTTAATAAAGAGTGCTCCTACCGCCCATTTTATAAAGAGAGTGCTCCTACCGCCCACTTTATAAAGTGTTCCTACCACCCATTTTATAAAGAGTGTTCCTACCGCCCATTTTATAAAGAGAGTGTTCCTACCACCCATTGTCTTCAGAAGACAATCAGCATTTGATGTTTGACACAAGAGCTTGCAGAGGGACAGTCGCATGGCTTCTCACCTTCCTCCACATGTGCCACGTGCAAGAGGGAGAGCCTGTTATTATCCTTGTTATTATAGTATAGGTATATACTCATTTTATGGAAATCTGAACTGTATCTTTAAGCAAAGCAACTTGTCTTTCTTTCTGATTACAGGCACGAGCGCAACCAATTTTAAGTTTTTTAAATGGCCGTTCATCTGCCAGTAGAGTGTCGCAGGTCGGGACAATCAATCCATAGACTTTGCTGTGAAGGTATTTGTATTCCTTCACAGCATAGTCTGTACCATTGGTCTCTGTCTACCTTCCTCCTTTATTGTTGGACTGATATAGTTTGGGTTATTAGTGGAAGGCCCTGGGTAGGATTTTGAGACCATCCCAAAGCTTCATGGTACTGGTGGACCTAACCTAATCCCGATACAGATCCCCAGACCTGTGCTTATTAACGCTGACACTATGTACGGGGAGGAACTTTAACTGTAAGGGGTGTAAACTTTCAGTCTCACCCTGAATCTCCCCTTGAGGGTCTT
This sequence comes from Hymenochirus boettgeri, assembly GCA_019447015.1. Taxonomy (NCBI): domain Eukaryota; kingdom Metazoa; phylum Chordata; class Amphibia; order Anura; family Pipidae; genus Hymenochirus; species Hymenochirus boettgeri. The sequence continues at coordinate 68,686 of JAACNH010000990.1, read as the reverse complement.
TATAGAACCATTTCATTGCGGCTTCATGTGACAGCGGTAGAGCAGCAGCGCTGTGAGACCGAGGGTTGGCGAATCCGTCCTCCTCCAATGAGGAATCCTGTAGGGACGCCACCAACTTCTCTGCTTCCTGACATGAGAAAAACAAAGGAATATTCCTGTTCTCCAACTGGATGACAGACCCCCCCCCCCAGTGATACCTGAAGAAGTGTCTTTACCTGCTGAAGGTGCTTCATGCCTTCATCTTCCTCAGGGTCCCCCACAGAGAATTCAGTAGCAGCAACTGGGGGGGAGGAGGGAGGAGGAAGGTTGGAAAGTGGAGACAGTGAAGGAGGAATGAAGGACCCCGGATCACCTGAGAGGGAGTTGAGTGAAGAATAAGTCTCCTGGCTGCTACAGACCACAGGATCTCTGTAACAACCGCTGGTCATCCCTTCACCTTCCTGCCCTGGATCCTGATGCTTTCCTCCTTCCACTGCTTCCCCTTCAGCTGGAGATACTTCAGGGCACCTTTCCTCCTCCTCCTCCTCCTCTGTATACATTGTCCCGCCCCAAAGTGAATTGGGGACATCCAGATGATTAGGGGTGGATTCCGGCAAGGTTTCCTCCAACGTAACAGCTGCATCATCATCATCTGCATCTAAAGCACAGGGATAAGGACACGTGCAAAAGAATATTAACACATTCAACACTACACCAGCAGGTAGGGCACGGACCTACCTATTAACCTATGAGCTCCTTCTTCATTATCATCTTCATCCTCCACTGCGTGAAATTCTAACTCCTGTTCCTCCATGATGGCTTCTTTAGGGCTTTTCTGTCGGAGAAACCAACCGTAACCATGACATTGAATGAGCTGCCACAATATTATAATTGCGTATAGCAAGATAAGTGGTAATTTATATTTATGTAGATACTAGCAAGCGTGCCGTTGGTGCACGGTGGGAATTGTGTGTGTGTTTATGTGTGGATACAGTGGATATAAAATCCCTGTCCCATCGTTTAATACTTGATTATTTTATTACCGTATATAGTATAGAGTATAAACCAATGTTTTCAGGCTGTAAAATCACCCTGAAAACCCGACCTCTGTTTATACTTGAGTTACGAACTAAATCCGGCAGCCGCTCGCTCCTTGTACTGACAAGCTGGCTGACGTCACTGCCCGGCGCAGAGTAGTGACCTCAGCCAGTTCATCAGTACAGGGAGCAAGCGAGCGGCTGCCGGATTTCTAGAGCAAGTTACTGAATTTGCAGTTAGCTGAAGGATGCACACAAGGATTCCCACAGAAGGTACCCACTGAACTGGGTGGGAGGGTGCAGATGTTTGGAAACAAGCATGCTGGGAGTTGTAGTTTGCAAAATATCTGGAGTGCCAAGGAATGTCTTAAATGTACATCAGAATTCTCACACAGTATTAGCCATATCCAGGTTTAAAGAAAGCCCTGCACAGAGCATAAGGTACAGTCTTAAATAAACTGTGATTTCTTATTCCTAGCATTCCTAGAGAAATGGGCAGAGACATGCAAAGTTTCTCCTGCATGTCCTGTGACAAAATGCATGTGTCCACAACCAGAAAATAACAGTGTTCTCCCTAGGGACTTTTAGCCGGACGGCCCACTTTTTCATGCCACCCAGCTGGAAAAAATTTCTTGAGACAACATTTTAATGTGATTTAGCGATTTAAAAGAATTTAGATGTAGGTATAATAGGTGCCAATAGGTCAGTAAAATCTTGCGCCAAAACTGCCCAGTCCAGACCCCGTTTTTACACTTGCGAGATTATTTTAGCACATATTACCTACCTTTTCAAAGATCCCTAAGGCCACAAAATGATGGCACTTGTGCTGCCATATTACATCTGGGTTACCTTCAGATGTTGCCGAACGACAACTCCCTGCAGATGTTGCCGAACGACAACTCCCGGCAGATGTTGCCGAACGACAACTCCCTGCAGATGTTGCCGAACGACAACTCCCTGCAGATGTTGCCGAACGACAACTCCCTGCAGATGTTGCTGAACGACAACTCCCTGCAGAATGTTGCCGAACTACAACTCCCTGCATTCTACAACCACGGAATGCTGGGAGTCAAGGTTTTCAAACATCTAGTGGGACGAAAGTTAGACACCCCTGACCTATATAATGACCATAATGCAGTGCACATTTTTCCCCACCACCAAATTTCCCCGTCCTACCCCACCCGACTACTTTTTCATGCCACCCGATTGGAAACAAATCCTGGGGAGAAAACTGAAATAATGTAACCATTTTTTTTTAGAAGGAAAAGAAGTGACTGAACTTTACACCCTATACAATGTTCGTAAAATCCTTTCTTTCTTTCTTTCCTTGCTTTGTTCCAGTGTCTTTCTAGAGCTTCCTGACTTGCTTTCCTTTAGACCCTAAAAGCCAAGACATACATGACGCCGATATCTAATAACACGCAACATCACTTGCGGTCTCGCAATATTCTCAATATAAGTATTCGGGGGTATGCATAACTATAGAAAACAAACATCTCAATATATATGCACAACAGCGCCACCTTTTGTCTCTGTCTATAAGTGCAGTTCAGTCAATCACAGTATGGTTAAGGTACAACTGCTGCACAGAGCTCAAACTTACCTTCAACCTAAAAGATTTAGTGGTAAGGTCCATAAGGTCCTTCCCTACACACACTACCCATCAACTCGCAACTACCTCCAGGCATACTGTTACTGAGGGTTCAAGAGTATCTCCAATGCCTAAAATAAGTTAGGGCATTTGAGCTTAAAGGGCAAGTCCAGCCCCAAAATGAAAACTAACATACAGGTAAATCACCCCCCAAAACCCTAAACGGTAATAGTTTGAAATGTGAAAGGTGTAAGTCTAACCTGAAATCCTGCACAATGTCCTGTTTCCCCTGTTTCTGCTTCCTGGTTCTTCCAGTTAGTAACTGTCAGTTATGGATTTGACAGGTGACATCACAGCCAATGACTGAATGTTAATCCCCTGTCTGCCTCTTCTGAGCATGCCCAGGCTCAGTACAGGTCACTAAATGGCTCAGTTTCCATGAGACATCCATAAGCATAGCAGGCATACAGTAATGAATCCATAGGTCAAACTATGATATACCAACATATTATAAAGAGGCCGTTCTATCTAGAATATGTTCTTATCGAGGGTGGAGTTGTCCTTTAATTGAAGAACGGAAGCTAAAGGAGCTATCCCTTACTGCCTGTTCTTCAATAAAACCTGCAGGAGCCAGGAAAGTAGATACTGAACTTGGGAGCACAAGACACAGGCAGCCATATGGCCTAAAATCTATGTGTACTGAAAAAATGACTGTGTCATCTTAATCTATAAATAAAGTAGCACTTACTCTGAGGTGTGTGTGTTGCTGCATGCCTTCAATACAATACCTGTTTTGCTCAGGCTCTGACCTGACCATTTCCCCCCATACCAACTGTCAATACCGCATACAGTACACTAACTGTAAACCATTCCAGCTACAGCAAAACTGCTTACAGAAATGCTATAACATAAGATGTTTCAGATTGGAAAACCGACGAAAAAGGGGGCAGATCAACAAAAAAAACAGTACAGCGAGTTGGGAAGAATTATAGTTTTCACTAATGGGCAATTTAAAAAAAAACACATTTTCCAGTGTACACACCCTTTAAGGTGAGGTGGGCTTAAAGAAGGAAAAAGCCCTCCACAGAGCATTAAATTAAATAAAACCTTCTTACAATGAAAAGTACTTCAAAGCCACATCCTATTAAATTACCAATAGTGTAAAGGATTAAAATACTCACTCCCAGCATTCTCAGAGAAATGGGCAGAGACATGCAAAGTTTCTGTCCACTATAATGCACACATGACTTCCTGTGTAGCAGAGCGACTTTTGTATTCTTATGTCTGTGGACAATACGGTACAATATGGAGCGTTCTCTTATAAACCCCTTTTGGCAGGGAGAATTCACACTGTCACAATTAAAGACGGCCTACCAAACAAAAAATATACTCGCCATATATACCTTGAATGGTAAGAAAGCTCCAGAGGAATCAAAGGTTCCCATTTCATCATCTTCATCTTCCATGCACCACTCAGGGAGACCGTCTCTTTCATCGTTGTGCGAGCTCTCTCCTCCTCGCCCTCCAGGACGGGGCGCTGCTCCACCCTCCTCACGCACCGCTTCAAAATCAAACTTTCGCCGGCGTTCCCCATGTTCTCTCCAGCCTGCAGAGCGAGGTCCCTCTAATAGATAAAATGCAACAAGGAATTAATACCAAATTCAAAGTGAGAGTAAATAAAAGGTAGTTACAAGAAGTCAGGCACCAACCTCCGCTGTTACCCCCAGGGCTTGTAGATCTCCACCTCTCATCCCTTCGAGTGACAGCCAGCCTCCAATTGCTGTCATCATCTTCTTCTTGCCCGTCGCGCAACGTGCGCCAGTTGTCACTATCTGAGCGGGCAAACTCCTTCCGAGAGGGGGCCACAGACTCTTCAAATCCAACACGGACTGTAGAACATCGAGAAAAATACTTCATACTCAAACTAGACAGTCAAACATGACTTGTTCTGAACGAGTAACTGTATGTATGTGTTTATTGATGTGGGACAAACCATGCAACATGAGGGAAGAGGTCTCTGCTCCGTAGAGCTTACAATCTAGACTGACCCTGAATAAACATTTAGGGACTAGTTGCCTGTGCTAATAATCAGCATCCACACCTTTAGATGCTACCTCTTAACCTGGCTATGGCAGCTACACATCCAACATCTGATTAGCACAGGTAAACACTCCCACCTCTTATATGTATTGACTGTCGCCCTCTCATCAGACAAACAGGAGAGTGTTGGAAAGCTACGAACTGCTATGGAGTTTTATGCACAGAACAAGGTCAATGGAAAGTCATATACAGCTAGAGGCCCACAGACTATGAATAAGATTTGTTGGGCAATGTGAGCGAGGGAATCATCTTACCAGCCTCCCTACGAATTGGCTTCTCAAACCTCCGCTCCCCCCTGTAAAGAGAAGGTGCAGTTTAGAATAACACACACAATTCTGAAGATGCTTCCCCTTCCTCCACAGGCTAAAATAGCTCCGGCACTTACCTGTCATCCCAACTTTGGCTCCGATGGATCTCCCGTCCGCCACGGCCAAATCCAGGCTCTTGTTCATCTGCCGGTCGTGAATAAAGGGCAGGGTCTGCCCGACCTCGTCCTGACAAAGAGAGGGTGGAAAAATAGTGACAATGTGGTGGTGGTATTACACAATGGAAAAGGGAGTACAGAAAAACAAAACCACTAAAAACTCACCCCTTCCACGAGCAGAGCCTCTGCCTCTTGTTACCCCTCCAGGTGGTGGTGCTGTCCCTTTCCCCATTAATCGCAGTACTGGAACACTGTTCACAGACAGGGAGAAATTCCTCTGCAAAAATGAGAAGTCAGGTTATTTGGCCTTGTCAGCACAATGACCACCTAACCTGCTCCCCAACCTATCAACCACTGAACAGTCATTACCTGCTCCCCAACCTATCAACCACTGAACAGTCATTACCTGCTCCTCAACTATATCAAACCTCCCCGGAAACAGTCTTAACCTGCTCCCCAACCCAACCTCTGAACAGTCATTACCTGCTCCCCAACCTATCAACCACTGAAAGTCATTACCTGCTTCCCAACCATCAACCTCTGAACAGTCATTACTGCTCCCAACCTATCAACCACTGAACAGTCATTACCTGCTCCCCAACCTATCAACCTCTGAACAGTCATACCTGCTCCTCAACCTATCAACCTCTGAACAGTCATTACCTGCTCCCCAACCTATCAACCTCTGAACAGTCATTACCTGCTCCCAAACCTATCAACCTCTGTACAGTCATTACCTGCTCCCAACCTATCAACCACTGAACAGTCATTACCTGCTCCCACACCTATCAACCTCTGAACAGTCATTACCTGCTCCCCAACTATCAACCTCTGAACAGTCATTACCTGCTCCCCAACCTATCAACCACTGAACAGTCATTACCTGCTCCCCAACCTATCAACCCTTAACAGTCATTACCTGCTCCCCAACCTATCAACCACTGAACAGTCATTACCTGCTCGTCCATTAACCTATCAACCTCTGAACAGTCATTACCTGCTCCTCAACCTATCAACCTCTGAACAGTCATTACCTGCTCCCAACCTAAACCTCTGAACAGTCATTACCTGCTCCCTCAACCTATCAACCTCTGAACAGTCATTACTGCTCCTCAACCTATCAACTCTGAACAGCATTACCTGCTCCTCAACCTATCAACCTCGACAGTCATTACCTGCTCCTCAACCTAACCTCTGAACAGTCATACCTGCTCCCAACCTATCAACCATAAACAGTCATACCTGCTCCTAACCTATCAACCTCTGAACAGTCATTACCGCTCCTCAACCTATCAACCTCTGAACAGTCATTACCTGCTCCTCAACCTATCAACCTCTGAACAGTCATTACCTGCTCCCCAACCTATCAACCTCTGAACAGTCATTACCTGCTCCCCAACCTATCAACCACTGAACGTCATTACCTGCTCCCCAACCTATCAACCTCTGAACAGTCATTACCTGCTCCCCAACCTATCAACCTCTGACAGTCATTACCTGCTCCTCAACCTATCAACCTAAAAAGTCCATTACCTGCTCCTCAACCTATCAACCTTGACAGTCATTACCTGCTCCAACCTTATCAACCACTAACAGTCATACCTGCTCCCCAACCTATCAACCTCTGTACAGTCATTACCTGCTCCTCAACCTATCAACCACTAACAGTCATACCTGCTCCCAACCTATCAACCTAAACAGTCATTAACCTGCTCCTCAACCTATCAACCGCTCATGTCAGTCATATACCTGCCCTCAACCTATCACCCTGAACAGTCATTACCTGCTCCACACCTATCAACCTCTGAACAGTCATTACTGCTCCTCAACCTATCAACCTCTGTAACAGTCATTACCTGCTCCAACCTATCAACCTCTGAACAGTCATACCTGCTCCCCAACCTATCAACCTCTGAACAGTCATTACCTGCTCCAACCTATCAACCTATGTACAGTCATACCTGCTCCTCAACCTATCAACCTCTGAACAGTATTTACCTGCTCCCTAACCTATCAACCTCTGAACGTCATTACCTGCTCCTCAACCTATCAACCTCTGAACAGTCATTACTGCTCCTCCTATTCAACCTCTGAACAGTCATTACCTGCTCCCCAACCTATCAACCTCTGAACAGTCATACCTGCCTCAACCTATCAACCTCTGTACAGTCATTACCTGCTCTCAACCTATCAACCTACTGAACAGTCATTACCTGCTCCTCAACCTTCAACCTCTGAACATCATTACCTGCTCCTCAACCTATCAACCACTGAACAGTCATACCTGCTCCTCAACCTATCAACCTCTGAACAGTCATTACCTGCTCCCAACCTATCAACCTCTGAACAGTCATTACCTGCTCTCCCTCAACCTATCAACCTCTGAACCAGTCATTACCTGCTCCCAACCTATCAAACCCTGACAAGTCATTACCTGCTCCTCAACCTATCAACCTCTGTAACAGTCATTACCTGCTCCCCAACCTATCAACCTCTGAACAGTCATTACCTGCTCCCCAACCTATCAACTCTGAACAGTCAATTACCTGCTCCTCACCTATCAACCTCTGACAGGTCATTACCTGCTCCTCAACCTATCAACTCTAACAGTCATACCTGCTCCTCAACCTATCAACCACTGAAATGTCATTACTGCTCCTCCCAACCTATCAACCTCTGAAACAGTCATTACCTGCTACCTCTCAACCTATCACCTCCATGAACAGTCAAGTTACCTGCTCCTCAACCTATTCAACCTCTGACAGTCATTTACCTTGCTCCTCAACTACTCAACACCTCTGAACAGTCATTACTGCTCCCAACCTATCAACCTCTGACAGTATTACCGCCCTCCCCAACCTATCAACCTCTGAACAGTCATTACCTGCCTCAACCTATCAACCTCTGAACAGTCATACAACCATCATAGCAACCTTCCTTGAACAGTCATTACCTGCTCCTCCACCATCAACCTCTGAACAGTCATTTACCTGCTCCCCAACCTATCAACCCTGAACAGTCATTACCTGTCCCCAACCTATCAACCTCTGAACAGTCATACCTGCTCCCCAACCTATCAACCTCCTGAACAGTCATCACCTGCTCCCCCAACTACCATACCTCTTGAACAGTCATTACCTGCTCCTCAACCTATCAACCTCTGAACAGTCATTACTGCCCTCCCCCAACTATCAACCTCTGAACAGTCATTACGCTCCCCAACCTATCAACCTCTGAACAGTCATTACCTGTCTCCCAATATCAACCTCTGAACAGTCCATTACCTGCTCCTCAACCTATCAACCTCTGTAACAGTCATTACCTGCTCCTCAACCTATCAACCTCTGAACAGTCTATTTACCTGCTCCCCAACCTATCAACCACTGACAGTCATTACTGCTCCTCAACTACTCAACCTCTGAACAGTCATTACCTGACTCCTCAACCTATCAACCTCTGAACAGTCATTACCTGCTCCCCAACCTATCAACCTCTGAACAGTCATTACCTGCTCCCCAACCTATTAACCTCTGTACAGTCATTACCTGCTCCTCAACCTATCAACCTCTGAACAGTCATTACCTGCTCCTCAACCTATCAACCTCTGTACAGTCATTACCTGCTCCTCAACCTATCAACCTCTGTACAGTCATTACCTGCTCCCCAACCTATCAACCACTGAACAGTCATTACCTGCTCCTCTTCAGTAAGTGGGAGGAGAGCAAGCGGCTGAAGAGGCTCCTCATTTAAAATCACAGCAAACTCCTTATCTTGCATCTCCTCTGGAACCTAAGGAAACAGAAGGTTAAACTATATTGTGGTCTCACTGGACAGATTAATCTGCTATATTTTATTAATTATATTATAGATTTTAGGCCTGGTCAGTCGGTCAGAAGAAAAAGACGTTTGTGGACCATTGAAGACCACACCACTGGCCAAAATTTACAGACATGTCTAAAACAAAATCTTTAAACGTTTAAAGGTAAGTATATTGGCAGACGCTGCCTCCTCCGTGAGAAATCAATATGGAGCCGGACTATCCAGATGTACATAAAACTTCACTTTTATTCACAAGCTTCCTTTAAAAACATGTTACAAATTGATAGTAAAACCATTCAAACGCTCACTAAGTTCTCACTAAACTGGACGCGTTTCATGCCTACTAAGGGCACTTCATCAGAGGAAGTAGCATTACTACATCCTATTAACATAATTAGCAATGAGATCATCATTAACCCTTACAGGTTAACCTATTGACTTAACCATCTAGGAGATCTCAATTGACCTTTGCTGGAAAGACTAGTAGTGCAAACTAAAAGGGACATTCAATAAAAGTTCTTATCGTTTAAAATGGTGCTAATTTTGCCCCAACCAATCAGATCTTATTTAACATTTGAAAGCTAACATCTGATTGGTTGGGGTGAAAGTAGCACCATTTTAAACGATAAGAACTTTATTGAATAACCCTGTAAGTGCATACAATGGGAATTAAAACTTCTAAGGATATTCTAAAACCAATATCTAAGAACTACTCCATAGTAATCTATAAGAACTGTTTGAGTGTTAGAATGGACTTTAATTGTATCAATATCTAAAGAGGTTAATCATCACATTACTGTAAATAATTGCAAAATACAATCACTTGTAACAGCTTTAGGACTCATGATTTAAAACATATATATTACCAATTATAACACTCTGATATAATTATTTTATAAAATACTTGCTTTGACTTAGAAACGTATTACTTGTGTTTAAATATAAGGGGCCCTTATATCAAGCGGATAGTGACAGTCACAGCTTTCTATTTGAATTTACCCTATCATATGGATCTATTCATTTTATGAACACAGTGAATTTAATATTGTTTGCTTATAGAAAGTAAATAACTTCCCAGTCATAATTTAGTCCTAACGCAAGTCAAAAATCCATTGGGCCTCTTTCCGATAGAGGATTTCTTTACGTTCACCTCCTCTACGAGGCATAGTAACTATCTATACCTTGAAATGTAAACGTATGTAATTCGGTATCAAGACTTTCACCAACACATCTTCCCAAAGCGTCAATCTCCTGTTTTATACCCTGGAGATGTTCCATGGCCCTGTCTTTCAATTTTCTGGTAGTCAATCCCACATATTGTTTTTTACAGCTACACGTTGCCAAATATACCACATATTGCGTTTGGCAATGAATGTAGGTTGAAATGGGATAGGTCTTATTGGTAACTGTACTTGCATATAGTTACAACAATTACAGGACCCATGTCCCCAACACCGCAACCAAATCTTGCTAGTATGTGTCGACTTCGCCTTTTATTGGCTAGGTGCCACCCTGTGGGCAATGGTACATGATCGTTTATAAGTAACAGTGGGCTGAGATGGAAGTAAAGGATCCAAATATAACACTGACCAATGTCGTCTCAAAATATTAAGTATTGGTTTTGATTGTACCGTATATGGGGTTATCAGGGGAAATTTATGTTCATTCCGTGACCTCTCCCATTTACCAACTTCTTTATTTTGACCCCCTTTTTCTTGGGATTTCAGCAGGGTTTCAGACTGGATCTTAATCTTTCTTTTACGAGATGGATCAACTCGACACTTAGGGGCACTCAATACCGCTCTATCATATGCCCTTGGCTATGCCAAGTGGAGCATAAACTGACTTATGGGGACAGAGTCTCTAGTAGATTTGGGGTGATGGCTGTGGTATTGAAGAGTGTTCCTAGTGATGTTCTTTCTATATAGGTCTGTGCCTACCACTCCATTAAGTACCTTAGACTCTATATCTAGAAAAGGTAGAGAGTGAGGATTATTTTCACTGGTAAATTTCAAATTCAATTTATTGAATAAACCGTGATATCTCGGTCTCTGTGCCTTTCCAAATAAGGATACGGTCGTCTATATAATGGTAATACTTATATTCAATTTGAAAAAAATATGAAGGTGCTCCCACCACCCCATATAAAGGTTTGTATATGAGGGCGAAAATTTCGCCCCCCCCATAGCTGCCCCACAAGATTGAAGGAAAAAATGTCCCTCGAATTCAAAAAGATGTGTCAATAGATACTCTAAGCCCAATAGAACATATTCCACCTGGTTCTGAGATAAATCATTGTAACAGTTCAACCTAAAATCTATAGCCCGTATACCACTTACTTGTGGAATTGTTAAGTCAATAGGTTAACCTGAAAGGGTTAATGATGATCTCATTGCTAATTATGTTAATAGGATGTAGTAATGCTACTTCCTCTGATGAAGTGCCCTTCGTAGGCATGAAACGCGTCAGGTTTAGTGAGAACTTGGCGAACGTTTGAATGGTTTTACTATCAACTTTGTGACAAGTTTTATGTACATCTGGATAGTCCGGCTCCATATTGATTTCCCACGGAGGAGGCAGCGTCCGCCAATATACTGTCATTATGGCAGGTGTCCGGAAGATAGACAGAAACTTGTCTCTTACCTTATCCTCCTTCACATAAAGTGCTAACATCTCCTCTCGACCATAGCGATACTCAGCAAGTTTATACTTTGGCATTGCGGGAGAAGGTGGTGGAGATGCCACCGTGCCCCCACTGGATAGTGCTCTGAGCCTGTAAAGGACAAAGAAAAAATATTTTCATGCCAGAAGAAACAAAATATTGTGGTTGCTACAATTTCCCATCTTTTGCCAATGATGTTACTAGGGTTATTTTTTTTGTCCTCTTTGTTAAAACAGGTGCAGATGTGAGTCTACGGAAGATCCAGCAAATCTGTATCGTTAAAGGAGAACTAAACCATTTAACAAGGAGGCCAATAGGAAGGCACATGCCATGCGAATGCTCATTGGAGCAATTTGATTAATTAGTCCATTTGATTCTTTTCATTAATTAGATTCATTTGTTTCAGTTTATCAACAAACTGATTGACGTAAACTGGATCAACCCTTAATCGGTCGAGGTGGAAACATTGAGACCTTTTGATCTATGGCTCTTTACTTGCATTACCAGGCATGCTGGGTGATCAGTAAAGAATTAAACAAAGAATTCAATGTCAACTGCCGTTTATTAGGAATAAAATGGAACTTCTATCCATACATGGTATGAAGTGAATATAAAGGGGAATTAAAGGCTCCTGTCATATGGTCCCCCAACACACACGGACCCAACCTAACAGAATACTTTATGTATCACACAAACCTCCATTCAGCCACTGACTTCCTACAATTCACAGGACATATAAACACACCTCTATACTGTTCGTTACTAACCATTCAGGTCCAAAGTTTAGGGTTTCTGCAGCCATACTGCTTCAATATTCAGGAACCTACAACAGAAAGAATGACAATTACTGTGATGGTTCAAGGTCCAAAGCAAAGTCTCCACACAAAATACAGGATATGTGCAGGAAGAATGTGGAAAGCAGCAGTGCCACTAACTAAACCCACACATGTACAGCAAAGGTGCAGTGTGGGCAGTGGCAATATCTCATACAGAATTAAACCACAACATAGGTACAGCAATGGCACAGTGTGGGTAGCAGAGGTATCACACAGTATTAAACATAACACACGTACAGCAATGGTACAGTGTGGGCAGTGGAGGTATCACACAGTATTAAACATTACATATGTACAGCAATGGTACAGTGTGGGCAGTGGAGGTATCACACAGTATTAAACAACATATGTACAGCAATGGCACAGTGTGGGCAGCGGAGGTATCACACTGTATTAGAAGATCTGTAAGGTCATCTCTGTGATGTACCCTGGAACAAGCCCCAATTAGCAATTGCACAAGCCAAGGTTTAAGGCTATTATTGGAATTGCTAAGAGGTGTTATAGGAACCCCAAGTAAGGTCAAACAGCATTGTTCCTGAGACCGTTTGTGTCGACCCCCCACCTCTATTTAGGCTTGGTTTCTTTATTTCACATAACATGGCCTCTTTAACACCTCTCTTGAACCAGTCCACGTTCCTTTGCCAATATGTTAACATTACAAATCTCAAAGGTATGTCCTTTATCTTAAGATGCAGGTTACACGCTGAGTCCTGACCCGGGAATGGGCTCTTCTGTGCTGGGCCATACGTTGATGCAGTTGTTGTTTGGTCTCCTCCCCAAGAAGAACTAAACTCAAGTCCAGTTGATCTAATTGACATACAACAGATATACCATGCCCTGATGATGAGAACCTTCACAAGCTTTTCTGTAATATATTTGTGGTTTAATTTTATTGCTTTACATATATGTCATGGTTTAATACTGCGTGAGATATCTGCTCTGCCGCTGCTCATACTGGACCATTTTCTGTACATCAGGGCTAGACAATTGATCCAAATATCTAGGACCAACAACTACAATTCCCATAATTTACAGGTGACCCTTTCCACTATTAACTCCACACATCCAATGCAAGACTCAACCATTACAGAGGAAACACAGATCCGCAAATCCTGTATATCTCACATACACAATCTATATACACTTCCTCTTTCTTTCACTTAAGCACATATTTACTATATTACATATGCAGTGTCACCCATATACACACTGTATCACGCACAAAGCTACACACTTTAGCATTCTCAATCATTTCTATTAAAGGACATTAATACAGATAGGACCCCTCCCCAAAAACCCACTTACTTGATAGTACCAAGGGTGAGAACATAAACTTTCTAGGTCCTCACCTTGTAAGTCTTTTTAATAATGGTTGTAATAAGCTGTCAAAGCTTCCTGGACTGTTTGGAGATATGGCCAGACCAAGAGAATAGTTTTTCTTCTGGCGCGGACTTGAAGGCTTATTACGGACCATATAGTGTGACTCCAGTTAGGTCCTCACCCTGGGCACATCTGTGAAAGGGGGCTGTTATGGTAAATTGCCCTTCAAAAAACACACACACACAAACCTCTTTTTACGCAAGATTTCTCTTCACGTACATTCAATAAAGTTCACAACACACTAAAATCACACACACACAGTATACCACAAAAAAACTAAACACTGCAAAGTACTTCCCAACTCAAAACAAAATACACGCTACGCTTGCCCACTGGGGCCGTTACAATCGTGCCACGCTTGCCCACTGGGGCCGCTACATACGCATCACGCTGCCCACTGGGCCGCTACATACGTGCCACCTTGCCTTTAATCTAAGTAAGTTTGATCGTACTGTGCAAGGTGAAGGGAGACAGGAGATGCAGACCACCACTGTAAGACTTTTGCAGTGCTTGTTGTGGTCGCCATTCCCCAATGTTTTTTTTTTATTATTGAGGCAAAAGGCTCACTCTACTGCTATGAGAGAGTGCCGCTTATCAGATTTTCCGTGTTGCCAGGAAGCATTTTTCTGTCGCCATGGCTTTGTCTAGCCCCGCTGTACAAATGTTAAAGTTTAATTTTTTCTGTGTTATAGCCACTGCCCACACGTACCATGCTGCATGTGTATGTTCATACTGTGTGATACTTCCCTCCCCGCTGCCCACACTGTCAACCCTTGCTGTACGTGGTTTTATTTCAATACTGTGTTGATACTTCCACGTGCCCACACTGTACCATTGTTGTAACGTGTGTTATGTTCAATACTGTGTGATACTTCCGCTCACCACTGTACCATTGCTGTACGTGTGTTATGTTCATACTGTGTGATACTTCCGCTGCCCACACTGTACCATTGCTGTACGTGGTATGTTCATACTGTGTGATACTTCCGCTGCCACACTGTACCATGCTGTACGTTGTTTGTTCAATACTGTGTGATCCTCCGCTGCCCACGTACCTTGCTGACGGTGTATGTTCAATACTGTGTGATACTCGCTGCCACACTGTACCATTGCTGTACTGTGTTATTTCAATCTGTGTGATACCTCGCTGCCCCACACTGTACCATTGCTGTATATGTGTTATGTTCATACTGTGAGATACCTCGTGCCCACACTGTACCATTGCTGTACGTGGTTATGTTTAATACTGTGTGATACCTCCGCTGCCCACACTGTACCATTGCTGTACGTGTGTTTATGTTAATACTGTGTTACATCCGCTGCCCACACTGTACCATTGCTGTACGTGTGTTATGTTTAATACTGTGTGATACCTCCGCTGCCTTCACACATGCCAACACCCCCCACTGTACCATTGCTGTACGTTGTTATGTTTCATACTGTGTGATACCTCCGCTGCCACACCGTACCATTGCTGTACGTGTGTTATGTTTAATACTGTGTGATACCTCCGCTGCCCACACTGTACCATTCTGTACGTGTGTTATGTTTAATACGTGTGATACCTCCGCTGCCACACTGTACCATTGCTGTACTGTGTGTTATGTTAATACTGTGTGATACCTCCGCTGCCACACTGTACCATTGCTGTAGCGTGTTATGTTTACATACTGTGTGATACCTCTCGCTGCCACACTGTACCATTGCTGTACGTGTTATGTTAATACTGTGTGATACCTCCGCTGCCCACACTGTACCATTGCTGTACGTGTTTATGTTATACTGTGTGATACCTCCGCTGCCCACACTGTACCATTGCTGTACGTGTGTATGTTAATACTGTGTGATACCTCCGCTGCCCACACGTTACCATTGCTGTACGTTGTGTATGTATATACTGTGTGATACCCCGCTGCCCACACTGTACCATTGCTGTCGTGGTGTTATGTTTAATACTGTTGATACCTCCGCTGCCCACACTGTACCATTGCTTACGTGTGTTATGTTTAATACGTGTGATACCTCGCTGCCCCACACGTGGCCATTGCTGTACATATGTTGTTTAATACAGTGTGATACCTCCGCGCCACACTGTGCCATTGCTGTACATATGTGTTTTAATACGTGTGATACTCCGCGCCCACACTGTCCATTGCTGTACATATGTTGTTTAATACATGTGTATACCTCCGCTGCCCACACTGTGCATTGCTGTACATATGTTGTTTAATACTGTGTGATACCTCCGCTGCCCACACCTGTGCCATTGCTGTACATATGTTGTTTAATACGTGTGATACCTCGCTGCCCACACTGTGCCATTGCGTACATATGTTGTTTAATACGGTGTGATACCTCCGCTGCCCACACTGTAAACCATTGCTGTACTATGTTTTTAATTACAGTGTGATACCTCTCGCTGCACACACTGTCACTTGCTGTACATTGTTTTAATACAGTGGTATACCTCCGCTGCCACACTGTGCCATTGCTGTAACATATGTTGTTTAATACTGTGTGATACCACCTCCGCTCCGCTGCCCACACTGGTCATTGCTGTACATATGTGTTTAATACTGTGTGATACCCTCCCTGCCCACACTGTCCATTGCTGTACATATGGTTTTTAATACATGTGTGATACCTCCGCTGCCACACTGTACCATTGCTGTACATATGTTGTTTAATACAGTGTGATACCTCCGCTGCCCACACTGTCCATTGCTGTACATATGAGTTTAATACAGTGTATACCTCCGCTGCCCCACCTGTGCCATTGCTGTACATATTTTTTTTAATACAGTGTGATACCTCCGCTGCCCAACACTGTGCCATTGCTGTACATATGTATGTTTAATACAGTGTGATACCTCCGCTGCCACCACACGTGCCATTGCTGTACATATGTTGTTTAATACAGTGTGATACCTCCGCTGCTGCCCACACTGTGCCACTTGCTTGTACATATGTTGTTTAATACTGTGTGATACCTCCGCTGCCCACACTGTGCCATTGCTGGTACATATGTTGTTTATACTGTTGATACCTCCACTGCCCACACTGTACCATTGCTGTACATATGTAATGTTTAATACTGTGTGATACCTCCACTGCCCACACTGTACCATTGCTGTACATAGTTTGTTAATACGTGTGATACCTCCCTGCCCACACTGTACCATTGCTGTACATATGTTTGTTTAATACATTGTGGATACCTCCGACTGCCCACAACTGACCATTGCCGTCATAGTTTGTTTCATCCAGTGTGATCCTCCGCTGGTACAGCAATGGTACAGTGTGGGAAGCTGCAGTGCCAATATTACAAACTGTATTTAACCGGAACATATATGTACAGCCATGGTACAGTGCGGAAAGCTGCAGTGCCAATATTACAAACCGTATTTAACCGGAACATATATGTACAGCAATGGTACAGTGTGGAAAGCTGCAGTGCCAATATTATAAATTGTATTTAACCGGAACATAAATGAAAGCGACCAAGCAATATTAACAGAAAACCAACAATATTTAAGTTTATTTTAACAACAGTCTCAAGAAACGATATGATCTATCACTCAAATTAAACTCTGTGTAACAAATATACTCAGATAGCACATATATGTGTGATAAAGTGAGTCGTTTTCTTCTGTTTCCCCATAAATTTCATTGTACATACCCCACTTCCCTCTAAGACAAGAATGGTTATAAGAGTTTAACTACTGCATTTTCAATGCCCTTTCAGATTATACGCCAGCGAGATATTCTATAGATCTTAGCAATAACCCTTGAGACTATCTTCAAATATTTCTAAGAGTTTATGCTTTATTGATGCAAACAAACACCAGTTGTTTTGGGGGGTCCTTTGCACCTTAGCAAGTAATGCTTATTAACCCAAGACATCCCATGCTGGTAAGCTATGATATAATAATCCGTAGATCCCTCCCCACCCCCATTTCCCCAATTATAGGTTAATAAGTAGATAATTAGATGTTTTATATGTTAAATATATGCTATGAAAAATACAACCTTATACAAAATGTAAACTGCAACAAATCACAATGCAAAAATATCTCTTGAATTATGTATTCTTTTATTATACATATAAATATGGTCGTACTTCATTTTATACCTATTTTAAATTAACGAGTTAAAAAAAACAAAACACAGAACATATATGTACAGCAATGATACAGTGTAGGAAGCTACAGTGCCAATATAACAAGCCGTATTAAACCAAAACATATATGTACAGTGTATCACACAGTATTAAACATTCAACACACGTACAGCAATGGTTACAGTGTGGGCAGTGGAGGGTATCACACAAGTATTAAAACATTAATATGTACAGCAATGGTGACAGTGGGGCAGGGGAGGTGGTATCAAACAGTATTTACAACAACATATGTACAGCAAGGCATTAGTGTGGGCAGTGGAGGTATCAACAGATTAAAACAACATAGTAAAAGCCAATGGCACATGTGTGGGCAGGGCGGAGGTATCACACTGTATTACACAACTATGTACAGCAATGGTACCGTGTGGGAGCGGAGGTATCACACAGTATAAACAACATATGACAGCAATGGACACTAGTGTGGCAGCGGAGGTGTCACACTAGTATTAAAACAAAATATGTACAGCATGGCACAGTGGGGGGCAGCGGAGGTATCACACGTATTTTGAAACAAATATGACAGGCAATGGCCACAGTGTGGGCCCAGCGGAGGGTATCAAACTGTATAAAACAAACATATGTACAGCATGGCACAGTAGTGTGGGAGCGGAGGTATCACAATGTATTAAACAACTATGTACAGCAATGGTTAACAGTGTGGGCAGCCGGAGTATCACACTGTCTTAAAACAAAATATGTACGCAATGTTACAGTGTGGGCAGAGGAGGTATCACACAGTAGTCAAAACAATATGTTACAGCAATGGCCAGTTGTGGGCAGAGGAAGGTATCACACAGTATTAAACAAAAATATGTACAGCAATGGCCCAGTGATGGGCCGCCCGGAGGTGGTATCACACCAGTATATTAAAACAACTATGTACAGCAATGGCACAGTGTGGGCCGCGGAGGTATTCACACTGTATTAACAACTATGTACCGCAATGGCACAGTGTGGGCAGCGGAGGTGGTATTCACCAGTAATTTAAACAACATATGTACAGCAAAGGTACAGTTGTGGGCAGCGGAGGTTATCACACAGTATAAAAAAACATTGTACAGCCATGGCACAGTTTGGGCCAGCGGAGGTATCACACAGTATTAAACAACATATGTACAGCAATGGCACAGTGTGGGCAGCGGAGGTATAACCATGTATTAAAACAACATATTGTACAGCAATGGTACAGTGTTGGGCAGCGGAGATATCACACTGTATTAAACAACCATAGTACAGCATGGCACAGTGGGGCAGCGAGGTATCACACTGTATTAAAACAAACATATGTCCAGCAATGGCCACATGTGGGCAGCGGAGGATCACACTGTATTAACATAACAACGTACAGAAATGGTACAGTGTGGGCAGCGGAGGTATCCACACAGTATAAATAACCACACGTACGCAATGGTACAGTGTGGCGCAGCGGAGGTATCAAACAGTTATTGAACCTAAAACCACGTTACAGCAATGGTACAGTGTGGGCAGCGGAGGGATCACACAAGTTATAAACATAGACACACGGTACAGCAATGGTACAGGTGGGCAGCGGACGGTAATCACAAAATATTGAACAGAACACGACAGCAATGGTACAGTGGGGCACAGCGAGGTTATTCACACAGTATTAAACATAACACACGTACAGAATGGTACAGTGTGGGAAGCGGAGGTATCACACTGTATTAAAACATAACACACGTTACAGAACTGGTACAGTGTGGGCAGGCGGAGGTATACACAGTTATTAACATAACCACAGTACAGCAATGGTACAGTGTGGGCAGCGGAGGTATCACACAGTATTGAACATAACACACGATTTACAGCAATGGTACAGTGTGGGCAGCGGAGGTATCCACACAGTATTAAACATAACACACGTGTACAGCATGGTTTACAGTGTGGGCAGAGGAGGTAATCACCACAGTATTGAACATAACACGTTTACAGCAATGGTACAGTGTGGGCAGCGGAGGAGGTATAACAGTTATTAACAACACACGATTACAAGCAATGGTACAGTGTGGGCAGCAGAGGTATCACAGTAGAAACATAACACATATACTGCAATGTACAGTGTGGGCAGAAGAGGTATCACACAGTATTGAACATAAAACACGTACAGCACTGGTACAGTTGTGGGCAGCGAGGTATCACCAGTATTGAACTAACACAAGTACCAGCAATGGTACGTGTGGGCAGGGGAGGGAGGTATCACACAGTATTGACATAAAACGTACTCCAGCAATGTCAGTGTGGGCAGCGGACGATCACACAGTATGAACATAACCACACGTACAGAATTGGTACAGTGTGGGCAGAGGGAAGTAGTATCACACAGTAGAACATAAAACCCCGTACAGCAAGGGACAGTGTGGGCAGCGGAAAGTATCACACAGTATTGAACATAACACACGTACAGCAATTGGGACAGTGTGGCAGCGGAAAGTATACACAGTATTGAACCATAACACCCGTAACAGCAATGGTACAGTGTGGGCAGCGGAGTATCACACAGTATTGAACATAACACCTGCAGCAATGGACGTGTGGGGGCAAAGAGTGGCTATAAAACAAACAGAAAAATTTAAACACTTTAAACATGGTACAGCGGGCTAGACCAAGCACATGGCGACAGACAAAATGCTTCATGGCAACAGGGAAAATTGAAAGCGGAGCACTTCTCCATAAGCTGAGTGAGGCCTTTGCCTCAATAATAAAAAAAAAACATTGGGGAATGTCGACAAACATCAAGCACGGCAAAGTCTTACAGGGGTGGTCTGCATCTCTCGGTCTCCATTCACCTGAGTCCTGGGACACAGTACGATCAAAACTTACTTCTTAGATTTAAAGGCAAGGTTGGCACGTATGTGCGGGCCCCAGTGGGCAAGCGTGATGCGGATTGTGTAGCGGCACCCAGTGGGCAAGCGTGGCAGTAGTAACGGCCCCAGTGGGCAAGAGTAGGTGTTATTGTTTTTGTTTTTGAGTTGGGACAGTACTTTGCAGGGTTAGTTTTTTTGCTGGTCTATATATGGTGTGTGTGATTTAGTGGTTTGGGAACTTATGAATGTGTTTGAAGAGAAATCTTGCGTAAAAAGGGTTTGGGGTGTGTTTTTGAAGGGACTTTACCATAAACAGCCCCATTTCAAGATAGTGCCCAGGGTGTGAGGACCTTAACTGGAGTCTCAATTTATATGGTCCGTAATAAGCCTTCCAAAGTCGCTCCAGAAGAAAAATATTCTTCTTGGTCTGGCCATATCTCAAACGTTCCAGGAACAGCTTGCAATCTTATTACAACCATTATAAAAGAAAACTTACAGGTGAGGACTAGAAGGTTATGTTCCTCACCCTTGGTTACTATAAAGTAAGTGGGTTTGGGGAGGGGGTTCCTATCTGTATTAATGTCCTTAATAGAAATGATTGAGAATGCTAAAGGTGTAGCTTTGTGCGTGCTACAGTGGTAGATGGGTGACAGCATATGTAATATAGTAATATGTTGCTTAAGTGAAAGAAAGAGGAAGAAGTTGTAAAGATGTGTATGTGAGATAGACAGGATTTGCGGATCTGTGTTTCCTCTGTAATGGTTGAGGTCTGGCATTGGATGTGTGGAGTTATGGAGTTAAATAGGGAAAGGGTCACCTGTAAAGTATGGGGAATTGTAGTTGTTGGTCTAGATATTTGGATTCAATTGTCTGCCCATGATGTACAGAAAATGGTTCCTAGTATGAGCAGCGGCAATAGCAGATATTCACGCCAGTATTAAAAACCATGACATATAGGTAAGCAATAAATTAAACCCACACATTATGTACAGAAAATGGTTGTGGAAGGTTATCATTTCAGCCAGGTCATGGTATATCTGTTGTATTCAAGTCCAATGAGATATCCCACTGGACTGAAGTTAGGTCTTCTTGGGGAGCAAACAAACCCCTGCATCAAGTATGGCCCCCACCAGAAGCAAGGCCATCCTCGGGTCCGGACTCAGCCGTGTACTGCCTCTTAAGGATATCCAACGGCATCCTTTGCCGAATTGTCCTGTTAACCTCTTGGCCCGGACGTGGACTGGTTCAAGAGAGGGTTACGGCGGCCATTTATGTGAAACAGTAAAGAAACCCCACGCCTAAATCGCGGTGGGGGGTTTCGACAAAAAACGGTCTGCCAATGTACAATGCTGTTTTGACACCCTTACTCTGCGGGTGTTCCTATAACAACCTCTAGCCACTACCAATCATTGCCTCTTAACATTGGCTGTGTGACATGCTATTGGGAATTTCCAGGGTACATAATTGCCACAGATTATTGGTACAAGTCATTCTGGAATTGAGAGAGCCAGTCGGATGACTAGCGAAACGTTTCAAGAACTTAAAACTTCAAGTCCAGTTGATCTAATTGAATACAACATATCTGTCCAGAAAATGGTACAGTGTGGGCAGCATTAAGGATTATAACCACACAGTAGAACGAACATTAGAACCATAACCATAAGGTACAGCAAAGGTACAGTGTGGGAAGCTTAAGGAAGACCACAGCTATTGAATGACCATTAAACCAGAACATAAGTAAGCAAAGGTTCAGGGGGGGCAGCATTAAGGATATATAACAGTATTGAATGACATCAAACCATAACATATATGTACAGCAAAGGTACAGTGTGGGCAGCATAAGGATATATCTATTCATGGTATTGAATGACATATTAAACCCTAACATATATGTACAGCAAAGGTACAGTGTGGGCAAGCATTAAGGA
Organism: Hymenochirus boettgeri; assembly: GCA_019447015.1. NCBI lineage: Eukaryota > Metazoa > Chordata > Amphibia > Anura > Pipidae > Hymenochirus > Hymenochirus boettgeri. Next base: position 45,925 of record JAACNH010000990.1, on the reverse strand, counting down.
TAATCACAGTATTGAATGACATGAAACCATAAACATATATTACAACAAAGGTACAGCTGGGGCAGCATATTAGGATTTCACACAGTATTGACGACATTAAACAAGACACAATAGTACAGAAAGGTACAGTGTGGGCCAGCATTAAGGATATATCACACAGATGAAATGAATTAAACCATAACATATTATGGACAGCAAAGGTACGTGTGGGCAGCATAAGGAATATCACAAAGTATTGAATGACATTAAACCACAACAGCTATGACAGCAAAGGTACAGTATGGCAGCATAAGGATTATAATAAAAAGTATTGAAGGACATTAAACCACAACATATTGTACAGCAAAGGTACAGGTCGGCGCATTAGCATAAGTATTTATATCACAAAAGTATTGATGAATTAACCACGACAATAGTACAGCAAAGGTACAGTGGGGCAGAATAAGGTTATTCACACAGTCTAAAACGAATAGTTGTATTCAATAGATCACTGGCCTTGAAATGTATTCGTGAAGACGTTTCGCGAGAACTACATTTCACGTCCAGTTGATCTAAGTGAATACAACAGATTACCATGACCTGGATGATGAGAACCTCACAAGCGTCATTGAAGACATAAACCATAACATATATGTACAGAAAAGGTACAGTGTGGGCAGCATTAAGGATATATCAAACAGTATGAATGAATTAAACCATACATATTGTACAGCAAGGTCTCAGTTGTGGGCCAGCAGAAGGATATATCACAAAGTATTGAATGACATTAAACCACAACATATATGTACAGCCAACGGTACAGTATGGCAAGCATTAAGGATATATCACCAAGTATGAATGGGACATTAAAACCACAACATATATGTCAGCAAAGGCTACAGTGTGGGCAGCATTAGCATAAGGATAGAATCCAAAACGATTGAATGACATTAAACCATAAACATATAGGTACAGCACAGGTGTGGGCAGCAGCAGGCCAATATCACACAAGTAGTTAAACAATAAAAATAGATACAAATCACTAGTAAGTATGGGGCAGGGACAATACCGATATCACGGCAAACATTATTAAAGGGCCATGTTCCCACCCTAAAACTATAATCCCCCCCACATGCCCCACAATGTAGTGTAATACAATCCTATCAAATCCCAGCTCCATATGGGTTCTCTGTAGTCCCCCCCCCCCCCCAACAGGTCCTAAAAAACTGCCAACCCAGGATGATAGGCAGGAGTCCATATAGGACCCTTGCCTCCTGTCTCCCTCCGGCGTGAAGTGAAGTTTGCCATGCGTTACTGCAGCCTTCTCCCCTCCCTCCCTCTCCTATGTATATATTTTTAAGTAAGAAACTTCACCGATATTGACGTACATTCTCTTTCCTACCCCCGTCAGATGACGGCAGCCAAGTTTCCATGATGCTGCCCTCAGGACAATCACAGACGCGGGTGACGTCCGCCCCTATGCTTGCGCAAGCAAAGGGAGTGGGCAGTTGGACGCAGTAAGAGGAAAGGTAAGCAATGTGTGGGGGGAAGTTTCTTTATTAAAATATAGCGATTAGGGATGGGGGGTACGACAGGCCCTACACTATATAAAAAATGTAAAAGAAGGGGGGACATACCCTTTAAATACTAAATACATGTTAAAGCCTAGCAGCAGCATTACTTGATTAACAAACACAGTAACAAATCTAACATACATTGTACAGCCAATGATAGTGGTCGTCAGCGGCAGATATCGATATTTACAATAAAAATAAATAGTAGTAAAGGGCAAGCCACCCCAAAACTAATTTTATATTATTTGCCAAATAAGTGATCCAAAACAAACTTTACAGCTGTAAATCGGTCCGGGTTCAAAAGATACAGACCTTGATCTATATTCAGGACTGAACTTCCTCTCACTTCACTTTAGATGACCCCGAGCTGCAGCTTAGGAAAAAAAAAAATTTGACTTGTGTTGTGTGTCTTCTCTATCTCTCTTCTGGGTGGGGCTGCTGAAGCTGTCTGATCCTGGAGTTTTCAGTACACATAATTACAGTGGGATTCGGTGAGAGGGAAATCCAGGGATCAGGGGGTCAGACCATACTGATGCAATCCTCTGTTCTCACTTGCTGATGCTAAACAGACATGCTCAAGAACATGAAAAAAAGAGACAAGGTAAATGTAACTTGTCTCGTTCATCGCTGTATTGGTCCAGGCTGAAGGATAAGCCAGCTACAAAGGTCGAACTTTTGAACCACTGGACCGATTTTTACATGCTGTAAAGTGTGTTGTGGAGCACTTTTTTGGCCAAATAAATATTAAAAGTAGTTTTGGCGGGTGGACTTGCCCTTTAAGGTTAAAATACATACATGGTCCATCTAGTCCAAACTTATAACCTACCCCATAATGTCTGTATAACAGTTACATAGTAACATAGTATTGGAGGTTGGATAAAGACATACGTCCATCTGTCCAAACTTTATAACCTACCCATAATGTTCGTATAACCGTTACATAGTAAAATAGTCTTGGAGGTTGTATAAAGACATACGTCCATCCTAGTCCAACCTTATACCCTACCATAATGTCTCGTAATAACAGTTAATAGTAAATAGTATTTGGAGGTTGTATAAAGGACATAGTCCTCCATTAGTCCAACCTTTATACACTACCCATAATGTTAGGTTAACAGTCACATAGTAACAACAGTATTGGGGTTGTAGAACGACATACGTTCCGCTAGTCCAACCTTTTACCTCCCCATAAGTCGTATAAAAGTTACATAGTACGTAGTTATTGAGGATGTATAAAGACATACGCTCCATATAATCCAACTTTATACCCTACCCATAATGGTCTGTTAACAGTTAAAACACGTAAATTAGTATTGGAGGAGTATAAAAGACTAGTCCATCTAATCCAACCTTTACTACCCTTACCCATAATGTCTGTATAAACAGTTAAACAGAAACATAGTATTGGAGGTGTGACGGAAGAAGAGTCCCATCTAGTCCAACATTTATACCATTACCCAGAATGTCTGTATAACAGCAATAGGAACATAGTCATGGGAGGTGTATAAAGACATACGTCCATCTAGTCACCTTTATTACCCTACCCATTAATGTCTGGATAACAGTTATAGTAACCTAGTATGGAGTTGTATAAAAGACAACGTCATCTAGTCCAAAATTTATACCCATAACCATAATGTCCGTTTATAACAGTTACATAGTACACAGTATTGGAGGTATATAAAAGACATACGTCCCCATATAGCCAACCTTTATACCCTATCCATAAGTCCGGTGTGATAACAGGTACATAGTAACATAGTATGGAGGTTGTACTAAGACCACACGTCCATCTAGTCCAAACCTGTATACCCTACCCATAATGTATGTATTAACAGTTACATAGTAAGTTAGTGATTGGAGGTTGATAAAAGACACACGTCCATTAGTCAACCTTATACATACCCATAATGTCTGTAGAAACCGTTACATAAGTAAATCGTATTAGACGGTGTATTAAAGGGACATAGGTCCATCTAGTCCAACCTTTATACCCTACCATCAGTCTTATAACAGTTAATAATAAACATATTATTCGAGGTTGTATAAAGACATACGGTCTCATCTAGTCCAACCTTTATACCCTACCCAGAATGTCTGTATTATAAACAGTGACATAGTAAATAGGTATTTATTGAGGTTGTATAAAGCCATCGTCATTCGTCCAAACCTTTATAATACCCTTACCCATAATGTCTGTAAACAGGTACATAGTTAGTTCGTATGGGGTTGTATACAAGGACACACGTCCATCTAGTCACCTTTCTCCCTACCATATTAATGTCTGTATAAACAGTTTACATGTAGTAACATATATTGGAGGTTGTATAAAGACATACGTCCATAAGGTCCGCCTTTATACCTACCCATAAGGTCTGATAACAGTTTAACAGTAACATAGTATGGGAGGTTGATATACAGAAATACGTCAATCTAGTCCCACCCTTATACCCTACCATAATGTCTGTTAAACAGTTACATGTACCAATAGTATGGAGGAGCTATAAAGACATACGTCCATCTAGTCCAATCTTTATACCGAAACATAATGTCGTATAAACAGTTCACAGAGTAAATAGTATTGGAGGCTGTATAAAGACATACGTCATCTAATCCAACATTTATACCCTACCCATAATGTCTGTAGAAAACAGTTAATTAGTAGTTAGTAAAATAGTATTGGAGGGGTGTATAACGACTAATGTCCATCTAGTCCAACTTTATACCCTAACCTACTTCTGTATAACATACATAGTAACTAGTATTTGAGGTTGTATAAAGGAAAATAACATCCATCTAAGTCCAACTTTATACCCATAACCATAATTTCTGTTAATAAACAGTTACATAGTAAACATAGTATTGGAGATTGTATAAAGGCAATGTCCCTTAGTTCCAACCTTTAGAACCTACCATAATGTCTGTATAACAGTTACATAGTAAATAGTATGGAGGTTATATAAGAATACGTCCATATAGTCCAACCTTTATACCTACCCATAATGTCGTATAAAGTTACAGAGTAACATGGTATTCGAGGTGGTATAAATACATTACGTCCATACTAGTCAACCTTATTACCCTACCCACTAATGTATGTATAACAGTTACCTGGGAACATAGTATGGAGGTTTGTTTATTATAAAAGACATTATGTCCACTCTTCTAGTCCAACCTTTATACCCTACCCTAAAGGTCTGGATACATGTTACATAGTAACATGGTATTGGAGGTTGTATAAAGACATTACGTCATCTAGTCCAACCTTTATACCATACCATAATGTCTGTATAACAGTTACATAGTAACATGTCTTGGAGTTGTATAAAGAAATACCCCATCTAGTCCAAAACTTTATACCCTACTCCATAATGTCTGTATAACAGTACTAGTACCATAGTATTGGAGGTTGTATAAAGCCAAGTCCACCTAGTCAACTTTATACCTACCATAATGTCTGTAAACGTTACATAGTAACATAGTATTGGAATTGTATAAAGACATACGTCCGTCTAGTCCAACCGTTATAACCGACCATAAGTCTGTATAACAGTTAACATAGTAAAAAGTATTGGAGGTGGTATAAGACATACGTCCATCTAGTCCAACCTGTATACCTACTATAATGTCTGTAAACAGTTACATAGTAAACATAGTATTGGAGTGTATAAAGACATATGTCAATCTAGTCCAAACCTTATAACATACCCCTAATTTGTATAAACAGTTTACATGACATGCACGTATAAAACAAAAATCTTCTAATTCCAGTTTACCAAAGAAAGGAATTTATACTTTAATACTTTTATACGATTTAATTAAAAAAAAATTGCTTCAGAGCAATTTAATAACTGATAATGATTTTATTCAGTATTACAGTAAATCTTGGTATACTTGCCTGGCTTTACACTAAGGCAAAAGGCTAGGACTTGCCAGCGTTTGCCCATGATCCCAAACCATAAAAGTGGCTGACATTCAAATGTTCAGCAATACAGTCCACTCCCTAGTTACCCCATCAATGGATCAGGTTTAAAAATAGGTTTGGCACAAAAAAAAAATTTTTGTGACCGGTTTAGAGCTACTGAGTCTATTGGGGATTCTCATCTGCAGGTTACTCCTGTGGAATATAGGATGCTAAGGGGACACTGGAACTTACCTTAACGCGCTCCACTCGCAGCTGCTCTCCACTGACAGCAGTGCTGTCCTGACCAAGAGGCATATCTAGGCACATTTCGCGCCAATACAAAAGATAGGGCGCGATCGGGGACAGCGCGGCTCCCGGTCAGTGCAGGAGCAGCTGTGGGTTGAGCGGCGGGTAAGGTAAGTTCCATGTCCCACGAGTGTCCTATACTCACAGGGAGGGGGGAATTAAGCGGTCTCACCTCCCTTGTAAAATAGAAACGGATTAGTGTTCCTTTAAATCATACATCAGTAGCAGGCAGCCTCCATAGCTAATACAGAAAAACAAAATACAAAAAAACCATGGAGAATAAATGGATTACACGCACCGCGGCCACCAATTTGTTACAAGATCCTGCTTTATGGAAGGGATTATGGGTAGCATGGCGGCACAGTGGGTACTTGATGGTGCTTTACGAGGATTATGGGTAGCATGGCACACGTGGGTTACTCTGGTGGTGCTGTATGGAAGGATTATGGGTAGCTGGCACCACAGTGGGTTATCTGTGGTGCTCTATGGAAGGATTATGGGTAGGATGGCACACAGTGGGTTACTCTATGTGCTTTATGGACGGCACACCCCCCCCCCTTATGGGTTAGCCCGGCAACAGTGGGTTGACTTGATGGTGCCATTATGGAAGGCCATTCGGGTAGCATGGCACAAGTGGGTTACTCTAGGGTGCTTACGAAGATTGGGGTAGCATGGCACACAGTGGGTTACTCTGATGTGCTTAGGAAGGATTATGGGATAGATGCCCACACAGTGTGTTACTCTGGATGTGCTTTATGGAAAGGATTATGGGTTAGCATGGCACACAGTGGGTTACCTGGTGGTGCTTATGGAAGGATTAGGGGTAGCATGGAACCCAGTGGGTACTCTTGATGGTTGGGCTTATGGAGCGGATTAGGGTAGAGGTACACAGTGGGTACTTTATGGGCTTTATGGAAAGGCTTATGGGTTATGCATGGCACACAGTGGGTTACTCTGGTGGTCTGGCACAAAGCAGACAGTGCACATAAACAGGTTCCCAAATATAATCTGCATGTAATCAGGGGTTGCATGTCTATGGGGGCACCCACTTTGAATACTGCCGGGCCTGTATATTGTGTCCGTTGTTGGTGTAACTTATCTGTTGCCTCAGTTTGTATCCAATAAGATAAAATTGTCGGTCCAATAACTGTCCTCCCAACAGGTGGTAACGGATCTTATTACAGGATCTGGTGTTGCATCCAATATCACTCCCCAAAGCACCACACCTAATCTACTTTCACTTTTCTCTCTACCATAGAGAACAGGGATGTCTGTATTTTAGTCTCATGAACCCTGCAGGCGGGAGGTGGATATAAGGAGCATTGGTGTATATGTCATTACAATACACATCACAATCCTGTGTAACCGACAGAACATTTATGGATTTATTATTCCTCACAGGAGCAGACACAGGGGTGTGGTTTAAGCTGCCATTTGAACCATTATTTTTAAAATAGGAATTTCGCTCTGTAAGAAGTTTATGTAATTTGTAGTGTACCTAATATAACAATATATAATACCATTTAAATGTAACGTGAGTACTACCACATAATATACACCGTTCCTATGTTGTAATCTCCTATACCCACCACCAACATGGTTAGACTCTAAAAAAACCAAATGCAATCTCCTATGGGAGTTATAAATAGGATTTATATAATATAGGGATAAGGGATATATAACACCACACACACCACGGTGTGGGAAACTGCATTGCAATATTACAAACTGTATTACCAGGATAGATATGTACAGCAATGGTACAGTGTCTCGGGAAGCTGCAATGCATATTACAAACGGATTTAACCGGAATATATATGTTACAGCAATAATACAGTGTGGGAAAGCTGCAAATGCAATATTACAAAATGTATTTAACAGAACATATTATGCTTACAGCAATGGTACAGTGGGGAAGCCGCAATGCTAATATTACAAAACTGTATTAAACCGGAACATATATGTACAGCAATGGACCCGTGTGGGGCTTGCCGTCCAATATTACAAAACCGTATTAAACCAAGAACATATATGTACAGCAAGGTTACAGTGTGGAAGCTGCAGTGGCCAATATTACAAAACGGATTAAACCAGAACATATATGTACAGCAATGGTACAGTGTGGGAAGATCGCAGTGCCAATATTACAAAACGTATTAAACCGGTACATATATGTACAGCAATGGTAAGTTGGGAAGCTGCAGTGCCAAATATTACCAAACCGTATATTAAACCAGAACATATATGTAAAGCCAATGGTACAGTGTGGAGACGCTGCAGTGCCAATATTACAAAATGATTTAACGGAACAGATATGGACAAGCTATGGTACAGTGTGGGAAGGCTGCAGTGCAATTATTACAAAACTGTATTTAACCGGAAAACATATATGACAGCCATGGTACATGCGGAAAGCTGCAAGTGCCAATATTACAAACCGTATTAACCGGAACATATAATGTACAGCAATTACAGTGTGGAACGCTTGCAGTTGCCCAATATATATTAAATTGTATTAACAGGAACATAAATGAATGCGACCAAGCAAATTAACAGAAACCAAACAATATGTTAAGTTTTTTTAACAACAGTCTCAAGAAGAAACGATATGATCTATCACTCAAATTAAACTATGTTGTAACAAATATACTCAGATAGCACATATATGTGTGATTTAAAGATGAGTCGTTTCTTCGGTGTCCCATGTAAATTTCATGGTACATACCCCACTCCCTCTAAGACGACTGGTATAAGAGTTTAACTACGGAATTTCAATGCCCTTTCAGATTAACGCCAGCGAGAATTCTATAGATTCTTAGCAATACAACCCTTGAGGGACTTTATCTTCAAATATTTCAAGAGGTTTCGGCTTTATTGATGCAAACACACACAGTTGTTTTGGGGTCCTTTTGCACCCTTAGAGAGTAATCAGTTATTACCCAAGAATATGCTGGTAAGCGATGGATATAATAATCCGTTTAGATCCCTCCCCACCCCATTCCCCAATTTAGGTTAATAAGTAGATAATAGATGTTTTATATGTTAAATATATGCTATGAAAAATACAACTTATACAAACTGTAACGTCAAAACAAATCACAATGCAAAAATATCTCTTGAATTATGTATTCTTTATTTATACATATAAATATGGGTCCGTACTTCATTTTATACCTATTTAATTAACGAGTTAAAAAAAACAAACACAACCATATAGGTACACGCAATGATACAGTGAGGAAGCTAAGTTGCCAATTATAACAAGCCGTATTAAACCAAAAATATATGTACAGCAATGGTACAGTGTTAGGGGAAGCTTGCGTGCCAATATAACAAGCCGTATTAAACCAAACTATATGTACAGCAATGATACAGTGTAGGGAAGCGGCAGTCGTCAAAAACAAGCCGTATTAAACCAAACTATATGTACAGCAAGTCAGTGTTAGAAGTGCAGTGTAAATCAATGTACTGATCTATGCTGAGCCACACTGTACGTAGTCGATTGCTAGCCACATTATCCACACGGTACTTATCGATGTTAAGCCACATGTACGATCTTGCTTGATCCACACTGTACTTATCTATGCTTATCCACACTGTACTACCTCTACCTTATCCCCACTGTACTTACCTATACTTATCCACACTGTACTTATCTATACTTATCCATCGCACAATCCACACTGGTACTTATCTATGCTTTCCACAGGTACTTATCTCATACTTATACATACTATAAAATCTTGCAATGTAAAATTTTGGTAGCTCTGCGCTGGTCTCCTCTCATCCCCAAAATCAGTATACAACTAAATAGATACATACCATATAAAATAAAAAAGACTTACGTGTCCCGATATTCCCAGGTTAAAACACAGCTTTATTTTCTCTCCAACAAGAAGCTTAAAGTGCAAATGAACAAGGTTAAAAAGTAAATTACAGAAGTGGGGGGTCCTCTCTTACTCCTTCTCCTAAAGTGCTATAGGTGTATAACCTCTAGGGTCTGGGATCTTATTTAAAGATCTTGAGGGTACTATCCTCCTCCTTCTATCTATGCCCAACGCGTTTCGCTATCTCAATATAGTCTCCCTGTCCCGGATCCATCATACCTGTACAATACAATAAACCGTGTCCCTGGATAGTCTCCCTGTCCCGGATCCATCATACCTGTACAATACAATAAACCGTTTCACCGGGATAGTCTCCCGTCCCGGATCCAATACATGACCTGTCCATACATAAACCGTTGTCCCGGATTAGTTCCTAGCCTGGATCCATCATACCTGTACAATACAATAAACCGTGTCCCTGGATAGTCTCCCTGTCCCGGATCCATCGTACCTGACAATACAATAAAACCTGTCCCTGGATAGTCTCCCTGTCTTGGATCCATCATACCTACATACACAATAAACCGGTCCCTGGATAGTTCCCTGTCCTGGATCCCTCATACCTGTACAATACAAAAACCGTGTCCCTGGATAGTTCTCCCTGTCTGGACCACATACCTGTACAATACAATAAACGTGTCCCTGGATAGTCTCCCTGTCCGGATCCATCTACCTGTACAATACAATAAACCGTGTCCCGGATAGTCTCCTGTCCTGGATCCATCATACTGTACAATACAATAAACCGTGTCCTGGATAGTCTCCCTGTCCTGGATCCATCATACCTGTACAATACAAAACGATCCTGTGAGATATCCAGTAACTATATCTGTAATTTCATCATCCAGGTCACTGTTATCTGAATATTATCCATCAAGGGGTCTACGGTATATCTGTAACTATCATCCATCCAGTCACGGTATATCTGTAATATTCACACCAGGTCACGGATACTGTAATATTCATCCATCAGGTCAGGTAATCTGTAATATCATCCATCCAGGTCACGGTATATCTGTAATATTCATCCATCCAGGTCACGGTTTTCTATCTGTAATATTCTCTCATCCCAGGTCACGGTTATCTGTAATATTCATCCATCCGTGTCACCGGGTATACTGTAATATCATTATCCAGGTCACTGTATCTATCCTGAATAATATTCATCCATCCAGGTCACGGTATATCGTAATATTCATCCATTCAGGTCATGTATATCTGTAATATTCATCCATCCAGGTAACGGTATATCTGTAATATTCATTCCATTCACTAGGTTCACGCGGATATCTGTAATATTCATCCATCAGGTTCGGTATATCTGTGTTCAATTAGATCAAACTGGACTTGAAGTTTAGTTCTTGAAGACGTTTCGCTAGTCATCCCCACTAGCACAGAGGCGAAGGCTAAAGAAATGAAACATCTCAGAGGAGCCCTTAAAAATGTGTGGATATCCAGATGGGCCTTTGTCAAAAGAAGTAGAAGGAAGAAAAAAGAACGCAGTGCAGTGTGAAGAATGCTCTGATTGTATGTGGGGGGGGGAGACCAAACAGCAACTGATCAAGTATGGCCCAGCACAGAAGAGCCAATTCCTGGGTCAGGACTCAGCCGTTGTATCTGCATCTTAAGGATAAAGGACAACCTTTGAAGATTTAATGTTAACATACTGGCGAAGGACGTGACTGGTCAAGAGGAGGTGTTAAGGAGGGCCATTTATGTGAAAATAAAGAAACCAACCCTAAATAGAGGTGGGGGGGTTCGACACCAACTGTCTGCCATGTACAATGCTGTTTAACACCTTACTCTGGGCGTTCCTATAACAACCTCTTAGCCACATCTAATCCAATCACACCCTTAACACCGGCTGTGATATGCTAATTGGATTTTCCAGGTACATAATTGCCACAGATTCTTGTACAAGTCATCTGAATTGAGAAAGCCAGTCGATGACTGCGAGCGAAACGTCTCAAGAGACTACATTCAAGTCAGTTGATTAATTGATATACAAACAGATAAAACTATGAATTATAATATAAATATAAAATAATATAAATATAAAATAATAAGAATTATAATTTAAATATAAAATAATATGAATTATAATATAAATATAAAATAATATAAATATAAAATAATATGAATTATAATATAAATATAAAATAATAAAAATTATAATATAAATATAAAAGAATAATTATAATATAAATATAAAAGAATAATTATAATATAAATATAAAAGAATAATTATAATATAAATATAAAAGAATAATTATAATATAAATATAATACCATAAACTATCCTGTCTGGCACTGAAAGAGTTAATGTGTAGGCTGCTAGGAGTCACGTGACCTGCGTCCAACCGCAAGCCCTGTTCGTGTTCCAGTTAATAAAGTTTATTTATTATTTATATAGTAAAAAAAAAAAAAAAACACAGCCCCGCCCCCTGGCAGAACCAGCGTTACAGTGGGGTTTCCTGGTCACGTGGGACGCTTCTTCTTCGACTCCGCCCACCGCCGGGGACAGGCACGTCACGTGACCTAGCGGCCAGGCAGCCATCTTGTCTTGAGTTCCCCGCGCACTGAGGAGGTGGCGGAGGCAGCGTGACGTGTCGTGACGTAACGAGGATTATCGCAACCGGAGCGACAGCGACAGAGAAACAGAGAGGCCCTGAGGCGGGGGAAAGAGCGGGGGAGGCGAGAGAGGCGGTCGGGTGGCCCTGGGGACACGGAGAGAGAGAGGAGCCAGTCCTAGGCCTCAACTGGAGACCCACAGCCACAGGCCTAGGGGAGGGAAAGGCCGCACACCCCCATAGAGACACAGGCCTGAGGGGCCACACCAGATAGGGGCCACACATACAGTCCTCACAGATAGGGGCCACACATACAGCCCTCACAGATAGGGGCCACACCCCTCAGCTAGGGGCCACACCTATTCACTGTCCTAACAGGTTATATTTTATGGTTTTTTTTTTGGCCACCATATGGTCCATCCTTTCTTCCCTGAACTTCTAACCTACCGATAGGCTGGTTCCATTCTCTCCTAACCACCTTTCTCCTTCACGACAGCCATCCCAGATACGGGGCCACTACACAATTTTACAGCCTTACAGATAGGGGCCAACCTACAGACTCACAGGAAAGGGCCACACATACAGCCCTTACAGATAGGGGCCACACATACAGCCCTCACAGATAGGGGCCACACATAGTCAGTTCATTTGCTTTTAATAAAAAGCTGGATGAGTTTCTACAACAAGAAGTTTACAGTTTACTGGATGATACTAAAGTAGATTTGGGAAAGTTTTTGTCCTGTGAAACGGTAAAGCTTATGGACCGGTCTTCCGTGTACGTTGTATTGGGGCAGGTTCTTGTCATTTTCCTACCAAGCTGGATGATTTTCTACAACAGATGTTACAAGTTACTGGGTATTGATAATTAAAAGTAAGTTATCAGGAAATTTCCCATTGCCACTTGTATGTCAGAAGGAATTTTTTACCTTCCTCTTGATGACGGGAAATGGTGGGTAGCTGAATATTAGTTTGAGTTGTTTCGGAGTAATGCATTTTGTACCTCTGCGTAAGTGTCACACTAACACTGTTGTCATGTTTTTAAATAACTACACGGTGCACAATACTGGTGGTTGCACTCTGGACTTTCATGTTGATATCTGGTATACTTTGAATATTTTATATATATAACATGTGTGTGGGAAAAACCCGTGTTTTCCAGGTATTGCTGAGTCGTTGCACACAATGGATGGATGTCTTCATTCAACCCCAATACTCTTAGTAATTAGAGTTTTGATGCACAACGGTTATGTGCAGTTAGAAAGTACCTGTGTACCGTGACCTTCTCTCGCTGAATTCCAATTGGTTATCTAGACGAACCCCACTGGTGGATGTTCTAGACCAGAAACTCCTGTTTCCCTGCAGGTATGTCCGTATGAGAGGCCTAGCTCTAATTTATAAGGAACTGAGTATCTGTTCTTTTGCTGTACCTATGTTTTTGATTTATCTGTGGAGTTATCACCATGTTCAGATGCCCACACAGTCACCATTGGCTGTCTTTTACATATATTTTTGTGGTTTAATATGTGTGAGATATTGGTACTACTGGCCACTAAACCCCCCTCACTACTATGCGCACAATATATGTTATTGTTAAATACTGTGTATACGCATTGCGTGCCACTGTGCACACTGTACCCTTGCTATACCTATATGTTTTTGGGTTTAAGCGGCTTGTTGTATTGACCACTGGCAGCGTCCTACACTGTACCATGCTGTTACATATAATGTTTTTGTTTAGATAATACAAGCCGTATTAAACCAAAACATATATGTACAGCAATGGTACAGTGTGCACAGTGGCAGTGCCGATATTACACAGTATTTAACCATAACATATATGTAGAGCAATAGTAGTGCGGGGAGTGGCAGTACCAATATCTCACACAGTATTAAACAACAACATATATGTAAACTACAGCAATGGTACTGTGTGGGCATCTGAAATGGTGATAACTCACACAGTATTAAATCAAAACATATGTACAGCAAAGATACAGTGCTCAGTTCCTTATAAATTAGAGCTTCAGGCCTCCTCATACGGACATACCTGCAGGGAAACAGGAGTTTCCTGGTCTAGAACCCAATACACCAGTGGGGTTATGTCTAGATAACCAATTGGAATTCAGCGAGAGCAGGTCACCTGTACCCAGGCTACTTTCTAACTGCACATTAAACAGTTGTGCAATCGAACTAATTACTATAGTATTTGGGGTTGAATGAAGACATCCATCCATTGTGTCCAACCTACTCAGCAATACCTGGAAACAAGGGTTATTTCCCACACACCTGTTTATATATATAAATATATTCAAAGTATACAGATATTCAAAATGAAGTCCAGAGTGCACACCAGTCTTGTGCAAAGTGTATTTATTTAAACACATGACAACACAGTGTTAGTGTGACACCTTCCTCAGATGTAACAAATGCATACTCCGAAACAACTCAAACTCATATTCAGCAATACCCACATTTCCCGTCTATCCAGAGGAAGGGAAAAAATTCCTTCCTGACTCCAAGTGGCAATGGGAAATTTCCCTGGAAAGACAGTTCCATAGCTTTACCGTTCTCACAGTGAAAAACACTTTTCCAACTTGAAGACTAAACCTTTTATCTTCAAGTCTTAAGGGATGTCCACGTGTCCTCGGACATGTTCTATTGGTGAACAATGCCCCAGATAGTTTATTGTATGGCCCGTTAATGTATTTATACACAGTAATCATATCCCCACGCAAGCGCCTTTTCTCCAGCGTACATAATTGTAACTTATCCAGTCTCTCTTCATATTCAAGCTCCCCCAATCCCCTTAATTAATTTAGTTGCCCTTCTCTGAACCCTTTCCATTTCAAAGATGTCCTTTTTGTACACAGGATTCCAAAATTGCACTGCATATTCCAAATGAGGCCTTACCAATGCTTTGTAAAGAGGGAGAATTACATTTTCCTCCCTTGAATCCATACCTCTCTTTATACAAGACAATACCATGCTGGCTCTGGCTGTTGCCACCTGGCACTGCTTGCTACCTTTAAGTTTGTTATCCACCAAAACTCCAAGATCCCTTTCCAACAGGGATTCCCTTAACACAGAGCCATTTATAGTATAAGCAGCACAGGGATTTTTAAGCCCAAAATGCATCACCTTCCATCTATCAACATTGAATCTCATCTGCCCTCTGACAAGCTATTTTCTATCCATGTAAAAATGTGCCACCCCAGCACAACAAAACCTTATCTTATACAGTAAGCTAGGTACACACAGTACCGATCAAGCCCCGATACCGTTGGTTCAGACGGTCTCTGGGCTTTATCGGCCCTGCGTGTGGCGGCTTTGCAGAACATTCGGGTCAGTTGGCACACACTGTGGCCAACCACATTGTGTTAGCCTGGCATGTGTTTCTTATGTGTTAGTGTGGCCTAGCCCTGAATTCTTTGCCAAACCATGCATTTACTGCGAGAAATAAACTTCTCACTTAGCATGTAAAAGGGCCATTGAGCCGATTTTTTAAGTTTCCCTAAACGATTCCTAACTTTCATTGTGCACTAGAGCCCCTGCTCTACGTCTGACCACCGTCGAGTCCCACGGAACCTATCCCTCATATCTTTACCATATGCCTGTGCAGTGGATGGCCAGGATGACAGCTGTCACCCCTCATGCACTTGATCAATAGAGTTGCACAGGACAAGGGGAGGTAGGAGTATACATACATACCTCCACATCTATCAGAATTTTAAAGGGACAGTTCAGTGGAAATGATCAATATTTGTTACATTGTTACTTTGTGTAATGCCTTCTTAGTTATTCTACATATTCTCTCCCATTTTGAAAAATCAGTAGAATTCATACCCTTTGCTGTTCCCTGCTGTTGACATTAGTGAGCTGACATTTCAGGTTCTAACGGTCCTTCTTCTTCCCAGAATGCACCACATCCTTGAAATGTTCCTAACAGTAATTTCTACTGATTGGCTGTTTGATGGGTCACACATGCTCAGATCTCTACTGAGCAACTGAATCAACCCAGGCACTGGGTCAAGGGCAAGACCATAACGGTCTCTACTAGGGGTCCTGTAAACAGGAAGTCAGTATTTCGGTTGCATTTATTTATACACAGACAAAATTCTGAATTGGCAGATTAAACTTATTGGGATGAAAAATACTGCTCTTTTTTTATGAAAAGCATATGTATTTGCACTGAACTTTCCCTTTAAGGTAAAAGCACCTTAATTTAAAAAATACGCCTTACACATCCGTCAACTCTCTAAGTAGGTTTTCTGTGACAGCACAAGACGCTGAATGGACCTAAAAACACACTAAACGTGAGGCCACATTACAACGCGTTAACGTGCGTGAATGAACATCAATTGGGGCACACTAGTGTGCACTCTTAAAAGTGCGATCAGATCAGTGCTTGAAAGCGCATCAGTGTGGCTTAGCCCTAACATCTTATCTTCATGCTTCGTAAGCCTCATACATACAAATACTAAACTGTAACCATACCAAAAATCCCCACTAACACACCAGATTTACTCTCATCCACCCGCTACTTGAGGCTCACTCCGTAATCTTTATTTCACAGAAAGATTGCAGGTTGAGAAATAAAATTGGATGAGTTTCATAGCCCCAAAACATTCCATCCACGGAGATTAAAGGCCAAGGTGGATATCAAATATATTTTTTTGACAGGAACCAAGACTAACTGGTAAACTAGGATTCTCCTGAAATTTTGCCACTCTTGCCACCAACTCCCCTTTCAATTCATTTTTAATGCCTCATACACCCAGTAGACACAGGCCGATTATTTTCGGCTAACCAACATTACTTGTTGAATTTTAGATTGGTCTCATCAGTAAATTTTGACCAATCGTGCGCATGCTGCACAATTAATCGAGACATTAATGGGAAGCACGGTGGCTCAGTGGTTAACACTGATGCCTTGCAGCACTGAGGTCCCAAGTTCGATTCCACCCTTGGACATCTGCAAGGAGTTTGTATGTTCTCCCCGTGCTTGCGTGGGTTTTCACCGGGCACCCTGGTTTCCCCCACAATCATAAAGACATACTGATAGGTTGTAGGTGTACATAAAGTGATTAGATTGTAAGCTCTTCTGGGCAGGGGCTGATGTGAATTTTGTAAAATAATTGTAAAGCGCTGCGGAATATGTAACGCTAAGAAATAAAATACATATATACAAGACAAAATGCCAATGGAAGACTGCCAGACTACCAATAGGTTTATTGCTCTGTAACAAACCTGTGTATACTGGGCCCTTAAATCATTAGGAAAGCTATCTGGCCTCTTCTAGTGACCACATTCTGATCAATCAGCAACGTCACCATCTTTTCACTGCTTTTACACAGTGAACAACGATGCAAAGGCATGGTCGGCATGTTAAGCAAGGAGAGGAGTTTTAGAAAAAAGAATATCCAAGATTAAAGGTAAATTACCTATATAAGACAAGACAATGTTTTGCTACATTTTAGTAATTACAAACAGTTGCGTGTAATCATTTTATTAATAAACTGCCAAAGTACTTCGATCCACACATAACTGAGAGGAAAGGGACATTCAAGCAACAGAACATCCTGTTTCTACACACCTTAGTTGCTCTGTCAGCACAGAATTCAAAGTGGGATATTATGTGCCAGTGTGTGGAAGCAAGTTTAAGGACAACCATACCAGCCTCCCCCTGGCTCCTCCATAGCTGCATAGTTCCCAGGGTGAGGATCTTAATCGCCAAGTGTTCACCTCTGGGTACTTAACCTAACTGCTGCAATGCTTACTCAAAGTCTCCCTCGGCACTGCTTCTCCTCTCTTCCCCTGTAAGTTACAGATTGTGATGCAACCAATGAGAAGACACAATCTGCAAGGAGGCGTGTCTTCCCATTGGCTGCATTGCAGACTGTCATGGTGGCCATACACATGCGATTTCCATCGCAATGTGTCGACAGATCACGGTATGGGGATCAGTCGGCTGTGCGGCCATACATAGCACAATCTTTATTGGCTCCCTTTACTTAGTAGCTCAACGTAAATTTTTCGTCTTTCCCGATCGACCGGAGTGCCGACTACGGTCGTTCTTTGGCACTCTGATCGGTCGGGAATACCCCCTACACACAAGCAATAATAGGCAAATCCCGTCGTTCCACAGCGGGATTTACCTATTATCATTCGTATTTATGGCCAACTTCACTGACAGCCAAAGAGAGGAGGGACAAAGCAGAGCTCCAAAGGAGACTAAGTATTGCAGGAGTTAGGTAAAGTACCCAGAGGTGATTTAACTATTTAACTGTCCTTTAAATACAAACATAAGAGACAATAAGCTAGTGAAAGTTGAGGGGGTCCAATGCCGATTTATTGAGAATCTTGAGTGAGAGGGACATGCTAAACGATAAGGTCATACAATGCACAGATGGTTTGACAGTAACCTATATTTTTGCTGTGCTCTTACCACAGTATTTCTGGCTAAGGTTTCTTCACGTCACTGTAAGACTTCAATGTCCTCCAGTCTAGCAGCTATTAATTATCGAGATGCCCCAGAGATCCAGGCACTCTTGTCCGTTTCTTGAATACTTTTTCTTCCTTCTTTGCTTAATGTTATTGCCCTGGGAATAAACCCCTGTATCTTCTTTGAGTTCAATGTGCAAGTTTTTCTAGGCCACGGGATATTTCTTGGCTTTTAAGGTCTGAGCTTTCTACCTTAGACCCAATTCTCTCTCTCAAAATCTGATAACTGGTGTTTGCATAAAAACCTGGGTGTATTCATACAAAAAATAAACCTCTAGGTGCTGTTTTCATATGCCCAGGTTTTCAAATGCAGGAACAAGGTGACTTCAGTCTCTTAGATGTTCCTGTACCTATGTGGATATCTTTGTTTTCACACCAGTCTGTGTAATGCATATAACTAAGTGACTGTCAAGATACTGTAAACATGTGTTAGTCTCTCAGACAACAAGACTGATCTCGGTATAGCCTGTGGATGCAGCTAATTTGGATACTACTTTCTAACTTCCACTGTAATCACACATTTATATATATATATTATATTATATATACTTAAACATTAGTTCAGGCCTCTATGGTTTTCCTCTATTTGTACTTAATGCAATAATATTATATGTATTAGATGCTGATTTCTCCAGCCTCCATAAACACATAGGTACCCCTCAAAAAGGGGGTGACATAGCTGCCAGCAAAAACTATTTTGATATACAGCCGTCAAACAGGCATGTGTGTGCACATATATACCTTTATCTATATTTACACATATGTACATATCACTGTAATACTCACAGATCTTTCCATATTGATCTCTACTGTAACAAGTGTGTGTGTGGTGGGACACAATGTGTCTGTATAGAGATCAGTGTCCTACTGTAAGGCTTTATGTAGATACCAGTATGATATGGAGAGGTCTGGAACAGGTCAGCCTATCAGCTCAGTGTGGCCCCTATCTGTGAGGGATGTATGTGTGTCCCCTATCTGTAAGGGCTGTATGTGTGGCCCCTATCTGTGAGGGCTGTACAGCCCTCACAGATGGGCCACACTACAGAGCCCTTACAAGATAGGGCCACACATACACCCTCACAGATGGGCCAACAATACAGCCCTCACAGATAGGGGCCACACAGACAGCCCTCACAGATAGGCCACACAGACAGCGCCTCCACAGATAGGGCCCCACTACGCCCTTAAGATAGGGACACACATACATCCATCCCTCCAAGATAGGCCACACTGAGCTGATAGGCTGACCTGTTCCAGACCTCTCCATATCATACTGGTATCTACATAAAGCCTTACAGAGGACACTGATCTCTATACAACACATTGTGTCCCACCACACACACCACCTTGTTACAGTAGAGATCATAATGGAAAGATCTGTGAGTATTACAGTGATATGTACATATGTGTAATATATAGATAAAGGTATATGTATGTCGCACACATGCTGTTTGACGGCTGTATATCAAATAGTTTTTGCTGGCAGCTATTTCACCCCCTTTTTGAGGGTACCTATTGTTTATGGAGGCTGGAGAAATCAGCATCTAATACATATAATTTATTGCATTAAGTCACAATAGAGGAAACCATAGAGGCCTGAACTAATGTTTAAGTATATATATATAATATATATATATAAATGTGTGATTACAGTGGAAGTTAGAAGTAGTATCCAAATTAGCTGCATCCCACAGGCTATACCCGAGATCAGTCTTGTTGTCTGAGAGACTAACACATGTTTACATATCTTGACAGTCACTTAGTTTATGACATTACACAGACTGGTGTGAAACAAAGATATCCACATAGGTACAGGAACATCTAAGAGACTGAAGTCACCTTGTTCCTGCATTTGAAAACCTGGCATATGAAAACAGCAACCTAGAGGTTTATTTTTTGTATGAATCACACCCAGGTTTTTTTGCAACACCATTTATCAGATTTTGAAGAGAGAATTGGGTCAAGTAGAAGCTCAGACCTTAAAACCAAAAATATCCCGTGGCCTAGAAAACTTGCACATTGAACTCAAAGAAGATACAGGGTTTATTCCCAGGGCAATAACATTAAGCAAAGATAGGAAGAAAGTTTCATAAAACGGACAAGAGTGCCTGGATCTCTGGGGCATCTCGATAATAATAGCTGCTAGACTGGAGGACCTTGGTCTTACGAGTAGACCGTGAGCCAAGCTTAAATACTGTGGTAAGAGCACAGCAAAAATATAGGTTACTGGCAAACCATCTGTGCATTGTATGACCTTATCGTTTAGCATGTCCCTCTCACTCAAGATTCTCAGAAAATCGGCAGGTTGGCCCCCATACTTTCACTAGCATCCACGTTTGATTTGCGACATTGGTTTTTTTCCTTAACTAGGTACTTGTCCTAACATCCTGCGGTACTGTACCCTACCCTGAGACTTTCTTCCGGAGCCTCTTTGGCTCCTCCTGGGCGGCAGAGTTGGCCATAAATACGAATGATAATAGGTAAATCCCCCGTGGAACGACGGGATTTGTATTTATTGGTGGATTTGCCTGATCGATGTGTTGGTTGGGAGATCCCGAGTGTCTACCCGTCGCCTTCCTTTCTTGACTTTAAATTTACGCCGCCGCATCCGATCGGGGCGCGAGCGCGATGAAAGATGTATGTTCTCATCGAAACAAATTAGTTGGCACAAATCGCCCTTCCCGGAATACCGCGAGCAATAAATTGTGCTATGTATGGCCGCACACCGACTGATCCCCATACCGTGATCTGTCGACACATTGCGATGGAAATGCATGGTATGGCCCCATGACAGTCTGGCATGCGCCAATGGGAAGACACCTCCTTGCAGATTGTGTCTTCTCATTGGTTCTTCACAATCTTGAACTTACAGGGGAAGAGAGGAGAACAGTGCCGAGGGAGACTTTGATTAAGCATTGCAGCAGTTAGTTAAGTACCCAGAGGTGAACACTTGGCGATTAAGATCCTCACCCTGGGAACTATGCAGCATGGAGGAGCCAGGGGGAGGCTGGTATGGTTGTCCTTAAACTTGCTTCCACACACTGGCACATATACCCACTCTTGAATTCTTGTCTGACAGACACTAAGGGTGTAGAAACAGGATTGTTCTGTTGCTTGAATGTCCCTTTCCTCTCAGTTATTGTGGGATCAAGTACTTTGGGTTTATTAATAAAATGATTACACGCAACTGTTTGTAATTACTAAAATGTACAAACATGTCTTGTCTTATAGGTAATTTACCTTTATCTGATATCTCTTTTTCCTAAAACTCCTCTCCTTCTTAACATGCCGACCATGCCTTTGCATCGGTTTCACTGTGTAAAAGCAGTGAAAAGATGGTGACGTTGCTGATTGATCAGAATGTGGTCACTAGAAGAGGCCGAATGGCTTTCCTAATGATTTAAGGGCCCAGTATACACAGGTTTGTTACAGAGCAATAAACCTATTGGTAGTCTGGCAGGCTTCCATTGGCATTTTGTCTTGTATATATGTATTTATTTCTTAGCGTTACACTATCCGCAGCGTTACAATTTTTACAAAATTCACATCAGCCCCTGCCCAGAAGAGCTTACAATCTAATCCCTTTATGTCACACAACCTATCAGTATGTCTTTATGATTGTGGGGGAAACCAGGGTGCCCGTTGAAAACCCACGCAAGCACGGGGAGACATACAACTCCTTGCAGATGTCCAAGGGTGGAATCGAACTTGGGACCTCACTGGCAAGGCATCAGTGTTAACCACTGAGCCACCGTGCTTCCCATTAATGTCTCGATTTTGTGCAGCATGCGCACGATTGGTCAAAATTTACTGATGAGACCAATCTAAAATTCAACAAGTAATTGGTTAGCCGAAAATAATCGCCTGTGTGCCTGGGTGTATGAGGCATTAAAAGAATTGAAAGGGGAGTTGGTGGCAAGAGTGGCAAAATTTCAGAGAATCCTAGTTTACCAGTTATTCTTGTTCCTGTCAAAAAAATTATTGATACCACCTTGCCTTTAAATCTCCTGGATGGAATGTTTTGGGGCTATGAAACTCATCCATATTTATTTCTCAACCTGCAATCTTTCTGTGAAATAAAGATACGGATGTAGCCTCAGTAGCGGGTGGATGAGAGTAATCTGGTGTGTTAGTGGGGATTTTTGGTATGGTTACAGTTTAGTATTTGTATGTATGAGGCTTACGAAGCATGAAGATAGATGTGGGCTAAGCCACACTGATGCGCTTTCAAGCACTGATCGATCGCACTTTTAAGAGTGCACATATGTGTGCCCCAATTGATGTTCATTCACCACGTTAACGCGTTGTATGTGGCCTCACGTTTAGTGTGTTTTTAGGTCCATTCAGCGTCTTGTGCTGTCAAGAAAACCTACTTAGAGAGTTGACGGATGGGTAAGGCGTATTTTTAAATTAAGGTGCTTTTACCTAAAGGGAAAGTTCAGTGCAAATACATATGCTTTTCATAAAAAAAGAGCTATTTTTCATCCCAATAAGTTTAATCTGCCAATTCAGAATTTTGTCTTTGTTAAATAAATGCAACCGAAATACTGACTTCCTGTTTACAGGACCCCTAGTAGAGACCGTTATGGTCTTGCCTGACCCAGTGCCTGGGTTGATTCAGTTGCTCAGTAGAGACTGAGCATGTGTGACCCATCAAACAGCCAATCAGTAGAAATTACTGTTAGGAACATTTCAGGATTGTGGTGCATTCTGGGAAGAAGAAGGACCGTTAGAACCTGAAATGTCAGCTCACTAATGTCAACAGAGCAGGAACAGCAAAGGGTATGATTCTACGATTTTTCAAAATGGGAGAGAATATGTAGAATAACTAAAAGGCATTACACAATATAACATGTAACAAATATGATCATTTCCACTGAACTGCCCTTTAAAATTCTGATAGATGTGAGGTATGTATGTATACTCCTACCTCCCCTTGTCCTGTGCAACTCTAGGATCAAGTGCATGAGGGGTGACAGCTGTCATCCTGGCCATCCACTGCACGGCATATGGAAGATATGAGGGATAGGTTCTGGGACTCGACAGTGGTCCACGTAGAGCAGGGCTCTATTGCACAATGAAAGTTAGGAATCGTTTAGGAAACTTAAAATCGGCTCAAGGGCCCTTTTACAGGCTAAGTGAGAAGTTATTTCTCGCAGTAAATGCATGGTTTGGCAAAGAATTCAGGGCTAGGCCACACTAACACATAGAAACACATGCCAGCTAACACAAGTGTGTTGCCACGTGGTTGCCACTGACCCCGAATGTTCTGCAAAGCCGCCAACGCGCAGGGCCGATAAGCCCAGAGACCGTCTGAACCAACTGTATCGGCTTGATCGGTACTGTGTGTACCTAGCTTACTGTATAAAAGGTTTTGTTGTGCTGGGGTGGCACTTTAACTGGAATAGAAAAGCTTGTCAGAGGGCAGATGAGATTCATTGTTGATAGATGGAAGGTGATGCATTTTGGCTTAAAAATCCCTGTGCTGCTTATACATAAATGGCTCTGTGTTAAGGGAATCCTGTTGGAAGGGATCTTGGAGTTTTGGTGGAACAAACTTAAAGGTAGCAAGCAGTGCCTGTGGCAACAGCCAGAGCCAGCATGGTATTGTCTTGATATAAAGAGGTATGTTCAAGGAGGAATGTCAATTCCCCTCTTTACAAAGCATTGGTAAGGCCTCTTTGGAATATGCGTGCAATTTTGGAATCCTGTTGTACAAAAGGACATCTTTGAAATGGAACGGGTTCAGAGAAGGGCAACTAATTAATTAAGGAGGGATGGGGAGCTTGAATATGAAGAGAGACTGGAATAAGTTACAATTATGTACGCTGGAAAAGGCGCTTGCGTGGGGATATGATTACTGTGTATAAATCATTAACGGGCCATACAATAAACTATCTGGGGCATTGTTCAC
This sequence comes from Hymenochirus boettgeri, assembly GCA_019447015.1. Classification (NCBI taxonomy): domain Eukaryota; kingdom Metazoa; phylum Chordata; class Amphibia; order Anura; family Pipidae; genus Hymenochirus; species Hymenochirus boettgeri. The sequence goes on along the minus strand of JAACNH010000990.1, from coordinate 21,290 downwards.
CAATAGAACATGTCCGAGAGACCACGTGGACATCCCTTAAGACTTGAAGATAAAAGGTTATTCATTTCAAGTTGGAAAGTGTTTTTTCACTGTGAGAACGGTAAAGCTAATGGAACTGTCTTCCAGTGGACGTTGTTATGTGCAGGGTTCTTGGTCAGTTTAATAAAAAGCTGGATGAGTTTCTACCAACAAGAATGTTACTAGGATTGATACATAAAGTAGAGTTGGGAAGGGTTTGTCACTGTGAGAAGGTTAAGCTAGGAACTGTCTTCCAGTGCATTGTTATGGCAGTTCATTGGTCAGTTTAATAAAAGCTGGTGCGTTTCTACACAAGATGTTACAAGTTCTGGGATTGATACATAAAGTAGATTTGGGAAGGGTTTGTCACTGTGAGAACAGTAAAGCTATGGAACTGTCTTCCGTGGACGTGTGTAGGCAGTTCATTGGTCAGTTTATAAAGCTGGATAGTTTCTACAAACAAGGAATGTTACATAGTTACTGGTGATTGATACATAAGTAGAGTTGTGAAAAGGGTTTGTCACAGTGAGAACGGTAAGCTATGGAACTGTCTTCCATGGACGTTGTTATGGCAGGTTCATTGGTCAGTTTTAATAAAATACTGCGTGAGTTTCTACAAAACGGAATGTTACAGTTACTGGATGGATACAAAGTAAAGTTGGGAAAGGGTTTGTCCATAGAGAGTAAAGCTATGGAACGTCTTCCGGGGACGTTGTAAGTGGCAGGTTCATTGGTCAGTTTAAAAAAGCTGATGAGTCTCTACAAACAAGGACTGTTACAATGACTGGGATTGATACTAAAGTAGAGTGTGGGAAAGGTTTTTCATGCTGTGAGAACGGTAAGGCTTGGAACTGTCTTCCAGTGGACGTTTTATGGCAGTTCATTGGTCAGTTTTAATAAAAAAAGCTGGATGAGTTTCTTCTACAACACAGGAATGGTTACATACTGGTATTGATCATAAAGTAGATTGGGAAGGGTTTGTCACTGTGAGAATGGTAAAGCTATGGAACTGTCCTTCCAGTGGACGTTGTCATGGCAGGTTCATTGGGTCAGTTTAATAAAAGCTGGATGAGTTTCTACAACAAGGAATGTTACAGATTACTGGTTGATCCTAAAGTAGAGTTGGGAAAGGGTTTGTTTTCACTGTGAGAACGGTAAGCTATGGAACTGGTCTCCCATGAGACGTTGTTATGGCAGTCATTGGTCGTTTTAAAAAACTGGATGAGTTTCTACAAACAAGGAATGTTACACAGTTACGGTATTGATACATAAGTAGAGTTGGAAAGGGTTTGTCAGTGTGAGAATGGTAAGCTATGGAACTGTCTTCCAGTGGACGTTGTTATGGCAGGTTCTTGGTCAGTTTAATAAAAACGGGATGAGTTTCTACAAACAGGAAGTTTTACAGTTACTGGTATTGATACATAAAGTAAGGTTGGGAAAGGGTTTGTCACTGTGGAACAGTAAAGCTATGGAACTGTCTTCCAGTGGACGTTGTTATGGCAGGTTCATTGGTCAGTTTAATAAAAGCTGGATGAGTTTCTACCAAACAAGGAATGTTACAAGTTTACTGGGATTGATACATAAAGTAGGTTGGAAAGGGTTTTTCCTGGAGACGGTAGGCTAGAACTTTTCCATGGCACGTTGTGGCAGGTTCATTGGTCAGTTTAATAAAATGATCCAGCAAGTGAAGTTACGAGTTCTGGTTGTATACATAAGTGGTTTTGTCACGTGAGAACGTAAGCTATGGAACTGTCTTCCAGTGGACGTTGTTATGCGCAGGTTCATTGTCCGTTTTAATAAAAAGCTGGATGAGTTTCTACAAACAAGAATGTTACAAGTTCGGGGATTGATACATAGTAGAGTTGGGAAAGGGTTGTCCTGGAGGAACGGTAAGCTATGGAACTGTCGTTCCCTGGACGTTGTTATGGCAGGTTTCATTGGTCGTTTAATAAAAGCTGATGATTTTTCTACAAACAGGAAGTTTACAAGTACTGGTATGATACATAAAGTTAGAGTTGGAAGGGTTGTCACGTGAGAACGGTAAAAGCTATGGACTTCCTTCCAGTGGAATTGTTATGGCAGGTTCCGTGCGTTGTCAGTTTAATAAAAAGCTGGATGAGGTTTTCTACAAACAAGGAATGTTACAATTACTGGGATTGATACATATAGAGTTGGGAAGGGTTTGCACGTGAGAACGGGAAGCTATGGAACGTCTTCCAGTGGACATTGTTATGGCAGGTTCATTGGTCATTTTAATAAAAAGCTGGATGGTTTCTACTACAAACACGGATGGTTACAAGTTACTGGATTGATTCCTAAAAGTAAGAGTTTTGGAAAGGGTGTGGTCACGTGGAATGGTAAAGCTATGGACTGTCTTCGTGGAACGTTGTTGGCAGCTTTTTGGTCGATTAATGCGCTAGGTTTACAATAAGGGGTTCGGCATCTGGATGAGGTTCTCACAAACAAGAGAGGTTACATTCCTGGACTGTGCTTCTCTATTGTAGGCGGATTACATACGTACTTAGAGTTGAAAGGGTTTTCGGTCGTCTGTGTCGTAGACGTTGATAACAGGCTAAGGGAACGTCTTCCAGTGCATCGCACGTTGGTTTTAATTTGCCCGCAGGTTCTTGTGGTCGCGCGTATTAACTCGATGGTCTCACCAGAATGGTTCCGGCTATTCGAGTAGAGTTGGGAAAGGGTTTGTCACTGGAGAACGGTAAAGCTATTGTTTTCGTTTCACGCACCAACAAGTAGGGACATTATGGAGTCGTTATTTAACGCTAAGCTATGATATTCCACGTGGAACTTTGTATTGCCATTTCGGGTTTAATAGTGGGGGAAAGGTTGGCTCTGTTGCACTCTATTGGATACAATGTAACTTATGGAGACATGCCATTCATGCCTGTGGTTGTTATGGAGTTCAGGTGTGTTTCAGCTGTCTCATTTCACAAAAACAGATCGGTATGGGCAAACAGAAGTACAGTGAAGTGGATTGATACAAGTAGAGTTGGGAAAGGGTTTTCACTGGAGAACGGTAAAGCTATGGAACTGTCTCCAGTGACGTTGTTATGGCAGGTTCATGGTCAGTTGAAATAAAAAGCTGGATAGTTTCTAACAAACAAGGAATGTTACAAGTTACTGGGATTGATACATAAAGTAGAGTTGGGAAAGGGTTTTGTCACTGTGACGAGGTAAAGCTGAAGCTTTCTTCCAGTGGACGTTGTTATGGCAGGTTCATTGGTCAGTTTTTAAAAAGCTGGATGAGTTTCTACAAACAAGGAATGTTACAAGTTACTGGGATTGAATACATAAGTGAGGTGGGAAAGGGTTTGCACTGTGAGAATGGTAAAGCTATGGAACTGTCTTCCAGTGGACGTTGTTATGCAGGTTATTGGTCAGTTTTAATAAAAGCTGGATGAGTTTCTAAACAAACAGGAATGTTACAAGTTACTGGGATTGATACATAAAGTAGAGTTGGGAAGGTTTGTCACTGTGGAGAACGGTAAAGCTATGGAACTGTCTTCCAGTGGACGTTGTTATGGCAGGTTCATTGGCATGTTTAAAAAAAGCTGGAGAGTTTCTATAACAAACAGGAATGTTACAAGTTACTATGGGATTGATACATAGTAGAGTGGGAAAGGGTTGTGTCACTGTAGCGACGTAAGCTATGGAACGGTCTTCCAGTGGACGTGTTATGGCAGGTTCACTTGTCAGTTTAAATAAAGCTGGATGTTTTCTACAAACAGGAATGTTACAAGGTTACTGGTATTGATACAAAGTAGGTTGGGAAAGGGTTTGTCACTGTGGAAGAGTAAAGACTATGGAACTGTCTTCCATGGAATGGTTATGGCAGGTCATGGTCAGTTTAATAAAAAGCTGATGAGTTTTCTACAAACAGGATGTTACAAGTTACTGGGATGATACATAAAGTAGAGTTGGAAAGGGTTTGTCACGTGAGACGGTAAAGGCTATGGACTGTCTTCCAGTGGACGTTGTTATGGCAGGTTCATTGGTCATTTTAATAAAAGCTGGATAGTTTTCTACAAACAAGGAATTTACAAGTTAACTGGATTGATACATAAAGTAGAGTTGGGAAAGGGTTTGTCACTGTGAGAACGGTAAAGCTATGGAACGTCTTCCAGTGGACGTTGTTATGGCAAGTTCATTGGATTATTTATAAAAGCTCGATGAGTTTCTACAAACAAGGATGTTTACAAGTTACTGGTATGATACATATAAGTAGAGTTGGGAAAGGGTTTGTCACTGTGAGAACGGTAAAGCTATGGAACTGGTTTCCCTTCAGTGGACGTTGTTATGGCAGGTCATTGGTCAGTTTATAAAAAGCTGGATGAGTTTCTAACAACAAGGAATGTTACAAGTTACTGGGTATTGATACATAAAGTAGAGTGGGAAAGGTTTGTCACTGTGGAGAACGGTTAAAGCTATGGAAACCTTCTTCCAGTGGACGTTTTTATGGCAGGTTCATGGTCAGTTTAATAAAAAGCTGGATGAGTTTCTACAAACAAGGAATGTTACAAGTTACTGGTATGATACATACAGTAGAGTGGGAAAGGGTTTGTCAACTGTGAGAACGGTAAAGCTATGGAACTGTCTTCCAGTGGACGTGTTATGGCATGTTCATTGGTCAGTTTAATAAAAAGCTGGATGGTTTCTACAAACAAGGAATGTTACAAGTTACTGGTTGTGATACTAAAGTAGAGTTGGGAAAGGGTTTGTCACTGTGAGAACGGTAAAGCTATGGAACTGTCTTCCAGTGGACGTTTGTATGGCAGGTTCATGGTCATTTTAATAAAAAGCTGGATGAGTTTCTACAAACAAGGAATGTTACAAGTACTGGTATTGATACTAATAGAGTTGGGAAAGGGTTGTTCACTGTGATAACGGTAAAGCTATGGAACTGTCTTCCAGTGGACGTTGTTTATGTCAGGTTAGGGTCAGTTTTAATAAAAAGCTGGATGATTTCTCACAAACAGGAATGTTACAAGTTACTGGGATTGATACATAAAGTAGAGTTGGGAAGGGTTTGTTCACTGTGAGAACGGTAAAGCTATGGAACTGTCTTCCAGTGGACGTGTTATGGCAGGTTCATTGGTCAGTTTAATTAAAAAGCTGGAGATTTCTACAAACAAGGAATGTTACAAGTTACTGGGATTGATACATAAAGTAGAGTTGGGAAAGGGTTTTTCACGGTGAGACACGGTAAGTATAGAACTGTCTCAGGGACGTTGTTATGGCAGGTTCGCTGGTCAGTTTAATAAAAAGCTGGAGGGGTTTTCTACAAACAAGGAATGTTACAAGTTACTGATTGATACATAAGTAGGGTGGGAAAGGGTTTTTGTCACTGTGAGAATCGGTAAAGCTATGAATGTCTTCCAGTGGACGTTGTTTATGGCAGGTTTCATGGTCAGTTTAATAAAAGCTGGATGAGTTTCTACAAACAAGGAATGTTACAAGTACTGGTATGATACAGTAAGTAGAGTTGGGAAAGGGTTTTGTCACTGTGAGAATGGTAAAGCTATGGAACTGTCTTCCAGTGGACGTGTGTTATGGCAGGTTCATTGGTCGTTTAATAAAAAGCTGGATGAGTTTCTACAAACAAGGAATGTTACAAGTTACTGGTATTGATACATAAGTAGGTTGGGAAAGGGTTTGTCACTGTGAGAACGGTAAAAGCTAGTGGAACGTCTTCCAGTGGACGTTTTATGGCAGGTTCATTGGTCAGTTTAATAAAAGCTGGATGAGTTTCTACAAACAAGAATGTACAAGTTACTGGGATGTAGTACATAAAGTAGAGTTGGGAAAGGGTTTGTCACTGTGAGAACGGTAAAGCTATGGAACTGTCTTCCAGTGGACGTGTTATGGCAGTTTCCATTGGTCGTTTAATAAAAAACTGGATGAGTTTCTACAAACAAGGAATGTTACAAGTTACTGGTATTGATACTAAAGTAGAGTTGGGAAGGGTTTTTTCCTGTGAGGAATGGTAAAGCTATGGAACTGTCTTCCAGTGGCGTTGTTATTTGCAGTTCATTGGTCAGTTTAATAAAAGCTGGAGTGAGTTTCTACAAACATAGGAATGGGTTACAAGTTACTGGATTGATACATAAATAGAGTGGGAAGGGGAAATTTCCCATTGCCACTTGGAGTCAGGAAGGAATATTTTTCCCTCTCATCTGGATAGACGGGAAATGTGGGGTATGCTCTGAATAGGAGTTATGGAGTTGTTTCGGGTATGCATTTGTTACATCGAGGAAGGTGTCACACTAACACTGTGTTGTTCATGTGTTAAATAAATACACTTTGCACAAGATGTGTGCCTCTGGACTCATATTTGAATATCTGTATACTTTGAATATGATGTATATATATAAAACCAGGCTTGGGTGGAGAATAACCCTGTTCCCAGGTATTGCTTAGTAGGTTGGACACATGGATGGATGTCGTTCATTCAACTCCGCAAATACTAAATAATTATTCATTGCACTGTTATGTGCGTTTGAAAGTAGCCTGGGTACAGGTATGAACCTTGCTCTCGCTGAGGATTCCAATTGGTTATCTAAGAACATTAACCCCACTGTGTTTTGGGTTTGCTAGCCAGAAGAACTCTTTCCCTGCAGGTATGTCCGTATGAGGAGGCCTGAAGATCTCCTAATTTATAGGAACTCGAGCACTGGATCTTGTGAGTGTACATATGTTTTGATTTCACTACTGTGTGAGTTCGACCATTTCGATGCCCACACAGTAACCATTGCTGTGTTTACATAATTGTGTTTTTAATACTGTGTGAAGATATTGTACTGCACTCCCCGCATACTATGCTCTACTATATGTTATGGTAAATACTGGTGTATTCGCACTGCCACTGTGCACTGTACAATTGCTGCTTTACTATATGTTTGGTTAATACGGCTTGTTGTAATTGGACACTGCAGCTTCCTACACGTATCATTGCTGTACATATCTGTGTTGGTTTAATAGACGGCTTGTTATCAATTGACTGTCACTTCCATACACTGTATATTGCTGTACATATATGTTTGGTTTATCGGCTTGTTATAATTTGGCAACTGTAGCTTCCTACACTGTATCATTGCTGTACATATATGTTCTGGTGTTGTTTTTTTAACCGTGTAATTTAACATAGGTATAAACATGAAGTCGACCATTATGTATATGTATAATAAAGAATACATATTCAAGAGAATATTTTTGGCATTGTGATTGTTGCAGTTTACCTTTGTTGTATAGGTTGTATTTCATAGCCTATTTAACATAAAACAATCGAATTATCTACTATTAACTATATGGGGAAGGGGGTGGGGAGGGATCTACGGATTAATTATATCATAGCTTACCAGCATGGGATGTCTGGTGGTTAATAAGCATTCCTGCTAAGTGTGAAAGGCCACCCCCAAAACAATGGTTTTTGTGTGCATCAATAAGCAAAAACTTAGAAATATTTGAAGACGTCTCAGGGTTATTTGCTAGTTCTATAGAATATCTCCTGCGTCGTATTATACTGAGGGCATTGAAAATGGCAGTAGTTAAACTCTTATCAACCATTTCTTGTCTTGAGGCTGTGGGGTATAGTACAATGAATTTATGGGAGTAACAGAAAGAAAACGGACTCAACTTTATCACACATAATGTGCTAATCTGAGTATAGTTGTTACACAGAGTTTAATTGAAGTGATAGATTCATACTGTTTCTTGATGTTCGAGACTGTTGTTAAACATAAACGTAAAATATGTTGGTTTTCTGTTGAATATTGCTTGGTCGCTTTCATTGTAGTTTCAGGTTAATAACAATTTAATATTGGCCTGCAGCTCCACACTGTACCATTGTGTACATAATAGTTCCCTCTCCCATTCACGGTTAAATAACATTTATAATTTGGCACTGACGCTTTCCACACCTGTACCAAATTGCTGTACATATATGTTCCGGTTAATACGGTTTTAATTTGCACTGCAGCTTTCCATGTACCTGGCTGTAAGTGTACATAATATGTTCGCGTTAAATACAGTTTGAATATTGGCACTGCAGTTCCCACACTGTACCCTTGCTGTACATATTATGTTCCGGTTAATACATTTTGTAATATTGGCACTGCAGCTTCCACACGCTACCATTGCTGTACATATATGTTCTGGTTTAATACGGTTTTTGTAATATTGGCAACTGCAGCTGTCCCACACGTGTACCATTGCTGTACATATTGTACCGGTTTATGAATACGGTTTGTAATATTGGCACTGCACTTCCCACACTGTACACATTGACTGTACATATATGTTTCTCGGTTAATTATCGGTTTGTAATATGTGCACTGCAGTCCCCACTGTACCTTTGCTGTACATATATGTTCCTGGTTTAATACGGTTTTGTAATATTGGCACTGCACGATCTTCCCACACTGACCCATTGCTGTACATATCGTTCCGGTTTAATACAGTTTGTATTATTAGCATTGGCGGCTCCCACCCTGTACCATGTTGTACAATATGTTCTGGGTAAATACAGTTTGGTAATATTGGCATTGCAGCTTCCCACACTGTATTATTGCTGTACATATAGATGCCGGTTAAATACAGTTGTGTAATATGGCATTGCAGCGTACCACACTGTACCATTGCTGTACATTATATCCTGGTTAAATACAGTGTTGTATATTGGCCAATGCAGTTTCCCACATACCTGGTGTGTGTGTGTGTGTATATATATCCCTTATCCCTTATATTATATAAATAATATTTATAACTCCATAGGAGATTGCATTGGGTTTTTAGGAGCTACCAATGTGGTGGTGGGTATAGGATATTAACATGACAGTGTATATGTATGTGTGGTATATCTCATGTTACCATTTAATGGATTATATTGTTTTTTAGTACCGCATACAAAATAAAAACTTTACTTGACAGAAGCGAGCATTCCTATTTTATGAAATGGTTTCAAAATGGCAGCTTAAACCACAGCCCCGTGTGTCCGGCTCCATGTGAAGAAGTATAATCCATAAAATGTTTCGGTCTGTACCGAGATGTGATGTGTATGGTAATGGACATATACAACAAGGCTCCTTATATACCACCTCAGCCTCAGTGGTGTCCGTGAGTAATAAAATACAGACATCCCTGTTCTCTATGGTAGGAGGAGAGAAGTGAAAGTAGATTTGGGTGTGCTTGGAGTTTATTTACTGCAGAACACCAGATCCTGTATATAAGATCCTGATACCCCCGTTGGTAGGACAGATTAATTGGACAGACATTTATCCTATGTGGGATACAAAACTGAGGCAACAGTACTCAGTATTACCACCAACTAACAGGACACAATATGCCAGGCCCGGTCAGTATTGCAAAGTGGTGCACCCATAGACAGTGAACCCCTGATTACTGACATATATATGTGGGAACCTGTTTATGTGCACTGTCTGCTATTGTGTGCAGAACCACCCAGGGGGAGTAACCTCACTGTGCCATGCTACCCATAATCCTCCATAAGCACCTAAAGTAACCCCTGTGTACCATGCTTCCCTATATCCTTCATAACAGCACACCGCAGAGTAACCCACTGTGTGCCATGCTACCCATAATCCTCCATAAAGCTCCCACACAGCGTAACCCCTGTGTGCCATGTACCCATAATCCTTCATAAAGCAACCATAGGTAACCACTGTGTGCCATGCTACCCATAATCCTTCCATAATAAGCAACCATCAGAGTAACCCACTGTGTGGCATGCTAACCCATAATCCTTCGTAAAGCCATAGAGAACCACTGTGTGCCATGCTACCACATAATCCTTCATATAGCCAACCATAGAGTAACCCCACTGTGTGCCTGCTACCCATAATCCGTCATAAAGCACCATAGAGTAACCCACTGGTGGGCCATGCTACCCATAATCTTCCATAAGAGCCATAAGAGTAACCCACTGTGGCCATGCTACCATAATCCTTCCATACAGCACCACACAGAGTACCCACTGTGTGCAGGCTTACCCATAATCCTTCCGTAAAGCCACCATCAGAGTAAACACACTGTGCGCCAGCACCCATTAAAATCCTTCCATAAAGCATTCTCAGAGTAACCCTCTGTGTGCCATGCTACCCTAATCTCCTTCATAAAGCAACCATCAGAGTAACCACTTGTGGTGCCATGCTACCCATAATTCCTTCCTATAAGAACCATCAGAGTAACCCCTGCGTGCGCGTGCCATGCTGCGTCGTAGATGAAATATCGCATCTCCATAGTATAGCGACCAGCAGAGTGAACCCACCTGTGGCCAATGGGCACCCAACTCCTCCATAAAGCAGTGATCTGGTAACAAATTGGTGGCAGCGGTGCTGGTAATACCATTTATTCTCCATGGTTTTTTTATATTGTTTTCTGTATAAGTATGGAGGCTGCTACTGATAGTAATTGATTTTAAAGGAACATAAATCCGTTTATATTGTTACAGGGCATGGTGAGAGAGAGACACGCTTTTATTCACAACCTCCCTGTTGAGTAATAGGACACTCGGGGGACAAGGGAACGACCTTACCATACCGCCGCTCAACCCCAACACTCTCATCCTAGCACTGGACACGCGCTCTGGTCCCGATCGCGCGCCTATCTTTTGTATTGGCGCGTCATGGGGTGCCTAAGTAGGCGCTTGGTCAGACAGCACGGCTGTCAGTGGAGAAGCAGCTTCGAGTTGACGAGGCGGTAGGTAAGTTCCGTGTCCCCGTTAGCAATCCTATTATCACAGGGTTGCAAGGTACCTGCAGATGAAATCCCCACATTAGCCTACAGTAGCCCGCTCTACCGGGCACATTGCCAACCTATTTTTTAACCCTGATTTCCATTTTGATGGGGTTAACTAGGGAGTGGACTGATTGGCTAGAACAATTGAATTGAGCAGCCACTATTAATGGTTGGCTAAGGGGCACGCTGGCAATTCCTTAAATCCTTCGCCGTTTGCTTAGTGGTAAATAAGCAGGCAGGTATACCAAGATTTATGTAAAGCTGACCTAAAAAGCAGTTATCATTGCTTAAAAATTGCTCTGAAGCAATTTATTTTTTAATAGATCTGTATAAAAGTATATCAAAGTATAAATCCGATTTTTCTTTAGGTAAACTGGGAATGAAATGTTTGTTTTATCGTTCATTTCTATGTAACTGTTTTATACCAACATTATGGGGTAGGGTATAAGGTTGGACTAGAGGGACTATGTCTTTAATACAACCGCAATACTATGTTACTATGTATACTGTGATACAGACATCTGTAGGGTATAAGGTTGAACTAGATAGACGTATGGTCTTTATACATTATACACACCTCCAATACTATGTTACTAGGTAACTGTTATACAAGACATTATGGGTAGGTATAAAGGTTGGACTCGACGGACGTATGTCTTTATACAACCTCCATACTAGTTACTATGTACTGTTTACTACAGACATTAATTGGTAGTATAAAGGTTGGACTTAATGGACGTATGTCTTTATAACAACCTCCATACTAGTTACTATTATCTTTATACAGCATTATGGGTTAGGGTAAAAGGGTTGGACTAGATTGTGACGGGTAGTATTCTTTTAACAGCACCCTCCAATACGTAGTGGGGGGTCCTGGTGGTAAACTGGTTATACCCGACAGTAAGTAGGGTATAAAGGTTGGACTAATGACGTATGTCTTTATACAACCTCCAATACCATGTTACTATGTAACTGTTATCAACGACATTATGGGTAGGGTATACAGTGTTGGACTGATGGACGTATGTCTTTATACAACCGTCCAATACCATGTTACCTATGTACTGTTATACAGACATTATGGGTAGGGTATAAAGTTGGACTAATGGACTATGTCTTTATTACAACCTCCATACGATGTTTCCATGTAACTGTGTATAACAGACATTTTGGGCGGTTATAAAGGTTGGACCAGATGGACCGTATGTCTTTTATACAAACCTCCAATACCATTTACTATGTAACTGTTAACAGAAAGACATTAGGGTAGGTTAAAGGTTGGACTCAGAGGGACGTATGTCTTTTATATACCTCCATCTAATGTTACTATGTAACTGTCTACAGACTTATGGTTAGGGTATAAAGGTTGGACTAGATGACATATGCCTTTAGACCTCTCCAATCTATGGTTACTATTAACTGTTATACCGACATTATGGGTTAGGGTCTAAGTTTGGTACTAGATGGATTTATGTTCTTTATACACCTCAAATACTATGTTACTATGTAACTGTTATACAAGACATTATGGGTAGGGTAAATACGGTTGGCGTAGTGGACATATGTCTTTATACAAACCCGCCATAACTAATGTTTAGCTATGTAACTGTTAATACAGACATATGGGTTAGGGTAATAGGTTTGGATTGATGGACGTAATGTCTTTATTAGGAGGCGGCCAGTCTTACGGTTCTTTTCGATCACGTATCTTGTCATCGTACATCTTGTTCTTTAGCTTGTTTGGCTTTGGTGTCTGTTACACAGACATTATGGTAGGGTATAAAGGATTGGACTAGATGACGTATGTCTTTAATAACACAGCCTCCAAACTAATGTTACTATGTAACTGGTATAACAGACCTTATGGGTAGGTATAAAAGTTTGGAAATGACGTCTTTCTTTAACAACCTCCATACTATGTTAATGAGTGGTAACTGTTATACAGACATTATGTGTAGGGTATAAAGTCGGACTAGATGGCGTATGTCTTTAATACACCTCCAATACTGTGGTTACGACTGTACCTGTTATAACAGACATTATGGTTAGGGTATAAAGGGTTGGACTAGATGATGTGTCTTTATACAACCTCCAATCCACTTACTATTTGGAACTGTTATACCGACATTATGGTAGGTATAAGGTTGGACTAGATGGGGACTATGTCTTTATACAACCTCCATACTATTTACTATGTAACTGTTATACAGACTTAGGGGTAGGGTATAAAGGATTACTAGATGGACCTAGTCTTTATACGACCCTCGAATACTATGTATTATGTAACTGGTATCCAGACCTTCTGGGTAGGGTTAAAGTTGGACTAATGGACCTCTGTCTTATCCAACCTCAATACTCTGTTACTATGTAACTGTTTATACAGACATTTATGGGTAGGGTATAAGGTTTGGCCTAGATGGACGTGTGTCTTATCCACCTCCATACTACTTACTATGTAACTGTTAACAGACATTATGGTAGGGGTATAAAGGTTGGGACTAATGGGGACTCTGTTCTTTATACAACCTCGATACTATGTTTTAGTAACTGTTAACAGACATTATGGGTAGGGTTAAGGTTGGACTAGATGGCACCTATGTCTTTATACAACCTCGACTACTATGTTACTAATGTAACTGTTATACAGACATTATGGGTAGGGTCAATAAATTGAACTAGATGGACTGTTCTTTATACAACCCCAATACTTGTTACTTATTAACTGTTTATACGGACATTATGGATAGGTATAATGGTGGACGAGATGGACGTATGTCTTTATATAACCTCCAATACTTTGTTACTATGTAACTGTGGGGGGTTTTTTTTTTAGACCGACATATAGTTATGGTATAAGGTTGGACTAGAATGACGTAATGTCTTTATACAACCTCCACTACTCTGTTACTATGTAACTGTATACAGAACATTATGGTATGAAGTATAAGGTTGGCTAGATGCTTATCTTTATAACAACCTCCAATACTATGTTACTATGTGACTGGTTATACAGACATTTATGTAGGGTCTAAAGGTTGGACGCTAGCTGACGTATCTCTTTATACCACCTCTCACACTACGTTACTATGTACTGTTATACGACATTTTGGGGGTAGGTATAAATGTTGGACAGATGACTTATGTCTTCATAACAACCGCCATGACTATGTTTACTACTGTGTGAACTGTTATAACGACATTAGGGTAGGGTAAAAGGGTTGATTAGATGGACGTATGTCTTTATACAACCTCCAAGACTATTTCTAGGTAACTGTTATAGACATTATGGGTAGGGTATAAAGTTGGACTAGATGACCATGTAATTTTATTTAACCTTAATCCTACTCATATTTCGAAGTGCGGCTGCCGGAGACGGGGATCGCTCGGAAAACTATGACTCCCTGCATTTTATATTGTAGGTGGTATCTTGGCCCAAAAAAGTGCGCCAAACAAACTTTACAGCATTCAAAATCGAGTCCAGTGGTGTCAAAGTTTACGACCTTTGGTAGCGGCTTAATTCCTGCAAGCATGGACCATACAAACAGCGCTAACAGAGACCAGGTTACATTACCTTGTCTCTGTCGTTTGTCTTCATTTTCTTGAGCAGTTCTGTTAGCACCACAGTGAGAACATGAAGAAAGTTGCAGTCAGTAATGGTCTACTCCCCTGGATCCCAAGATTATCCTCTCTCACCGTCTGGTAAAACCAAGCCACAAACTGTACAAGTCAAGATATGATAGGTGTTCTGAAGAAATCAGATCAACAGCTGCAGCAGCCGCCAAGACAGGTGGCAGAGACAGAATACATACGGAAGCCTTCGGCGACCAGCACGTGCGCGAATGAATTTTTTTTTTTCCTAAGCTGCAGCTTCGGGGTCATCTAATGAAGTGAGAGAGGGCAACTTGACTAATAAGGGGATTCTCGAAAGGTGCTGTAACTTTTGAACCACTTAGACCGATTTTACATCGTTAAATTTTTTGGAGGCACTAGTCTGCGAGTGCCACGACTGTCAGGATTAAACGGGAGTGAAAAAGTTGTGGTGATTCGTAGCGTCGTAGGGTGGAGGGGGTTGTCTGGATGTAGCTGGGCCGGTCAATCTAACGCTTTCTAAGACAAGTTACTAGGTATATGATAATAGCGAGAACTGCCCTGACGGACACTATCCTTGGCTGTACATGTATTTAGGAATTGTTACTGTGTGTGTGATATCAGTACGGCTGCTGCCTAGGGCTGTAAGTTGTTATATTTAAAGGGGATGTCCACCCTTCTTGTACAGTTTTAATATGTGTAGGGCTTATTACCCCAGCCCTAATCGCTTATTTTTTAATTAAGAAACTTCCCCACACATGCTTACCTTTCCGCTTACCTGCGCCACACTGCCCTTGCCCGGCCCTTTGTCTTGCGCGAGCGAGGGCCGGGACCGTCCGCCGCGTCTGTGATTGGTCAAGGCAGCCAATCATGGATCGTGGCGGCCGGTAGATCTAAGGGGAGGAAAGAGGAAAGGTAGTAAAGATCGGGATTCTTCTTACCTAAAAATATCTCTAGAGGGAGAGGGGGGAGGGGGAGAGGCCGCTGCTAGTCGCATTTGTAGACAAACTTCAAAACTTCACCCGGAGGGGAGACAGGAGGCAGGGGTCCTATATGGACTCTGCATCATCCTGGTTGGCATTTTAGTGGACCAAATCTCGGGTGGGAACTACAGGAGAACCCTCAGTGGCAGCAATTGATGTGAGGTAAGGTAAATTGTATTACACTACTTGTGGGCCAGTGGTGTGGGGGGGATGTCGTATTTTAGGTGGGGGGAGAGGGGTGGACCATGCCCTTAATAATGTGGTGCTGATATCGGCGGACGGAAATCCTACTATGGTGGCCTGCTGTGCTGGGCTGCTGCCCACACCTGTGCTGTACATATATTTAGGTTTATGGTCTTGTGTTTTGATGGTGCTGGTTGTGGGGTTTAATTCATGAAGATGAGGCCAATAAACACTGCATGGTTGGATACCTAAGTCCCGTGGGAGTCGCTGTGCCAAACTGAGCACATGACCCCTGCGGCGCAACCATCACGCTATCATACTATGGGATTGCGTGTGTGCGATAGACTCGGGTTCCACGAAATTATGGCAATACATTATCAACTCTTGGTTTAATTCGTTCATACTGCTTGTGGAAGGTCTCATTCATCCAGGTCATGGGATATCGGTTTCTTCATTAGATCAACTGGCTTGAAATGTATGCTTTTATCGAACGTCTTCAAGAACTACATTTCAAGTCCAGTTGGATCTAATTGAATACACATATATGTCGTTCAATCAACTGTGTAAGGAGTAATCCTTGAAATGCTAGCCCACACTGTATGTACTTGTGTACATAACTGTTGTGGTTTAGTTTCTTCATATTTGGTGATATCGCCGTATGCTGCCGACACTGTACCTCTTTCTGTACATATATTTTTGGTTTAATGGCATTCCATACGTTGGGAGATTCCTTAATGCGGCCCATACTGGGACCGGGCAGATAGTTTGTGTTAAGGTCATTCAATACTTTGTGATATATCCGTATGCTGCCCCACCCTGTACCTTTGCTGTAAACCCATATATTTTATGGTTAAGTCCAGTTCATACGTGTGTTATCCTTAAATGCTGGCCCACACGTACCAGTGTTGGGCTGTACATATAGGTTAGGGAGTTTAAATGTCGTTCAATACTGTGTGATAATCTTAATGCTCGCCGCACGCGGTACTCTTTGTTGTACATATATTTATGGTTTAAAATCAGATATCACTTCAATACTGTGATATTCCTTTATGCTGCCAACACACGTCCCTTTGCTGTACAATCTTGTGTATGGGTTTAAAATGTCATTGTTACATACCATAGATGGGTTAAACAAGTATACTCCTTAATGCATGGCCCACACTGGGTACACTTTGGAACCGTACCTATATGTTATGGTTTTGATGTCATTACAATACTGTCATATATATCTCTTAAGGCTGCCCCCCGACTGACCTTTGCATGTCGAGTATAGGTTGCTGGTTTAATGTCTTCAATACTGTGTGATATACCTTAAATCGCTGGCCCACACTGTACCTTGTCTGTACATATATGTTATGTCTAAGGTCGTTTCAATACTTGTGTGGGTATATCCGGAGCGGCCCCACATGACCCACACCAGCTTTTCTGTTCACATCTTTATCTGTGTTAGCTCATCGTTGATCAACCTGCTTGAAATTTATTGCTTGAAAACGTTTCTCAGTTCAGCCGATGGGGATCTCTGCATTCAAATGACTTGTATCACGACCTGTGCAATATGTAAGCCGGTAAAACCAGCCCCCACCGCTTCACTCCACTGATCCTCCAAGTGTTACACAGGGCGCAAAGAGGTTAAGGGCGATCAGATTGGATAGAGTGGCGCAATGTCGGAATCGCTTTTTATATCGGACACCCATAATAAGGTTCAAACGCATTGTACAATGGCAGACGGGGTGTGGGTGGTCGAACCCAACCCCGCTAATTTCCGGCTTGAGTAGTCTTAGTGGACCAATAATGGCCTCAGTAACACCTCTCTTGTACTCCCGTCCCCCGTAAAGTAGGCCTGGTCACGTGCCCTTTGCCAATAGTCGAAAATTCAAGCTTTCAAGGATTTCCTTCATCCTTAAGAGCAGGTACAAACGCGGAGTCCTGCTGACCCGAGGAATGGCTCTTCTGTGCTGGGCCCTACGTGATGCAGTGGTGTTGGGGTCTCCCAATAAACCTAACCTTCAAATCCAGTTGATCTAATTGAATACATACGATATGCCAGGGAGGACCTGGATGAATGAGAACCTTCACAAGCATTTTCTGTACATATATGTTGTCGTTTAATTTTATTGCTTTTACATTATGATGTCAGGTTTTACTTGCGTGCGATATCTGCTCTGCCGCTTGCTCACTACCGGCCATTTTCCTGTACATCAAGGGCAGGACAAATTTGAGCAAATTACTAGGAGCCAACAACTACAATTCCCATATTTACGGTGAAACAGCTTTCCCTATTAACTCCACACAGCCAAAATTCCATACCACCCATTACAGAGATAGGAAACAACCGATCCTCAAATCTGTATATCTCACTAACACCTCTATATACACTTTCCTCTTCTTTTCACTTAAGCACATATTTACTATATTACATTGCAGTGTCACCCATATACCACTTACACACAATCACCACAAATCTACACACACTTTCATCTCAATCATTTCTAGTAAATGACATTAATACAGCTAGAGACCCCCCCTCCGACCAAAAACCCCACTTACTTGCTAGTACCACCAAGGGTGAGACACTAAACTTTAGGAAAAAGTTCTAGGGGTTTAATACGGCTTGTTGTATTGACACTGCAGCTTTCTACACTGTACCATTGCTGTACATATATGTTTTGGTTTAATACGGCTTGTTGTATTGACACTGCAGCTTTCTACACTGTACCATTGCTGTACATATATGTTTTGGTTTAATACGGCTTGTTGTATTGACACTGCAGCTTCCTACACTGTATCATTGCTGTACATATATGTTTTGGTTTAATACGGCTTGTTATATTGGCACTGCAGCTTCCTACACTGTATCATTGCTGTACATATATGTTTTGGTTTAATACGGCTTGATGTGTGGCCCCTATCTGTGAGGGCTGTATGTGTGGCCCCTATCTGTAAGGGCTGTATGTGTGGCCCCTTGTACTGATCTATGCTGAGCCACACTGTACGTAGTCGATTGCTAGCCACATTATCCACACGGTACTTATCGATGTTAAGCCACATGTACGATCTTGCTTGATCCACACTGTACTTATCTATGCTTATCCACACTGTACTACCTCTACCTTATCCCCACTGTACTTACCTATACTTATCCACACTGTACTTATCTATACTTATCCATCGCACAATCCACACTGGTACTTATCTATGCTTTCCACAGGTACTTATCTCATACTTATACATACTATAAAATCTTGCAATGTAAAATTTTGGTAGCTCTGCGCTGGTCTCCTCTCATCCCCAAAATCAGTATACAACTAAATAGATACATACCATATAAAATAAAAAAGACTTACGTGTCCCGATATTCCCAGGTTGCACTTTAAGCTTCTTGTTGGAGAGAAAATAAAGCTGTGTTTTAAACCTGGAATCTCGGGACACGTAAGTCTTTTTATTTTATATGGTATGTATCTATTTAGTATACTGATTTTTGGGTGAGAGGAGGACAGCGCAGCTACCAAATTTTACATTGCAAGATATAGTATGTATAAGTATAGATAAGTACAGTGTGGATAAGCATAGATAAGTACAGTGTGGATAAGTATAGATAAGTACAGTGTGGATAAGTATAGGTAAGTACAGTGTGGATAAGTATAGGTAAGTACAGTGTGGATAAGCATAGATAAGTACAGTGTGGATAAGCATAGATAAGTACAGTGTGGATAAGCAT
>JAACNH010000989.1:0-114101 GCA_019447015.1 Hymenochirus boettgeri | reverse complement strand
TAATCAAATAGCTTGTGTTGCCATTACCATATTGCTCATTTCAGGTTTTTGTTACTCAAATGAAAATAACTTTTTTATAACCTGTGCTATATATGTTGCTTCAACTGTTACAATACATTAGGAATGCCAGACTTTCTGTAGTTAAAAAAGATTTTAGCCAAAAGACTTTTAATTCTGCCACTACATCAAGGTAGACTCTTTCAGCAGGGCCTTAACTAAGCTACAGTTGTGTTTAAAATTATTCAACCCCCACTGAAATTGAGTGTTTGGCCAGTTTGACATTGATTTTGATCATTTCAGTCATCTTGTTTACAAGTAAATCAAAGAGACACTTGTAAGTCAGACAAATATAACATAACATTTATAATGAAATAACCACAAATGTCTTTTCTGTGCTCACATCATTAGCAGTTTAATTCAACCCCCACGTGACATTCATTCTTAGTACTTAGTACAACATCCTTTTCCAGTTATAACGGCTTTTAAACGTGAAGCCCAGCTTGGAACAAGTGTCTTGCAGCGATTTACGGGTATCTCAGCCCATTCTTCATGGGTAAAAGCCTCCAGTCACATTCTTAGGCTTGCGCACTGCGACTGCTTTCTTTAAGTCCCACCAGAGGTTCTCAATCGGATTTAAGTCTGGTGACTGTGATGGCCACTCCATAATGTTCCAGCCTTTAATCTGCAACCATGCTCTAGTGGATTGGAGGTATGCTAGGGATGATTGTCCTGTTGAAAGGTCCAACATCTCCCAAGCCTCAGGTTTGTGATGGACTGCATCACATTTATTTCCAATATCTCCTGGTACTGAAGAGAATTCATGGTACCTTGCACACGCTGAAGCTTCCCTGTACCTGCAGAAGCAAAACAGCCTCAAAGTCTGATTGACCCCCCACCATGCTTCACAGTAGGCAAGGTGTTCTTTTCTCCATAGGCCTTGTTCTTCCTCCTCCAAACATAGAGTTGATCCATGGGCCCAAACAGTTCTAATTTGGTTTCATCAGTCCACAGAACACTTTTGTGGTTTGTCCACATGACTTTTGGCATACTGCAATCGACTCTTCTTATTCTTTGGTTACTATGTAACTGTTATACGACATTATGGGTAGGGTAAAAGGTTGGACTAGACGGACGTATGTCCTTTTACAACCTCCAATACTATGTTTCCTGTGTAACTGTTCACAGACATTATGAATACTATGTTTACTATGTAACTGTTATACAGACATTATGTAGGGTATAAGGTTGGACTAGATGGACGTATGTCTTATACAACCTCCTACTCTGTTGTTATTAACTGTTATACAGACATTATGGGTGGGGTATAAAGGTTGGACTAGATGGACGTATGTCTTATATCAACCTCCAATACTGTGTTACTATGTAACTGTTATACAGACATTATGGGTAGGGTATAAAGGTTGGACTAGATGGACGTATGTCTTTATACAACCTCCAATACTATGTTACTACTGTAACTGTTATACAGACATTATGGGTAGGGTATAAAGGTTGGACTAGATGGACGGATGTCTTTATCAACCTCCAATACTATGTTACTAGTTAACGTTATACAGACATTATGGGTAGGGTATAAAGGTTGGACTAGATGGACGTATGTCTTTATACAACCTCCAATACTGTGTTACTATGTAACTGTTATACAGACATTATGGGTAGGGTATAAAGGTTGACTGATGGACGTATGTCTTTATACACACCCCAATACTATGTTACTATTAACGTGTTATCGACATTATGGGTAGGGTATAAAGGTTGGACTGATGGACGTATGTCTTTATACCCCTCCATACTATGTTACTATGTAACTGTTATACAGACATTATGGGTAGGGTATAAAGGTTGGACTGGATGGACGTATGTCTTTATACAACTCCAATACTGTGTTACTATGTAACTGTTATACAGACATTATGGGTAGGGTATAAAGGTCGGACTAGATGGATGTAGTTCTTTATATAACCTCCAATACTATGTTACTATGTACTGTTTATACGACATTATGGGTAGGGTATAAAGGTTGGACTAGATGGACGTATGTCTTTATACAACCTCCAATACTATGTTACTATGTAACCGTTATACAGACATTTGGGTAGGGTTAAAGGTTGGACTAGATGGACGTATGTCTTTATACAACCTCCAATACTATGTTACTATGTAACCGTTATACAAGACATTATGGGTAGGGTATAAAGGTTGGACTAGATGGACGTATGTCTTTATACAACCTCCAATACTATGTTACTGTGTAACTGTATACAGACATTATGGTAGGGTATAAAGGTTGGACTAAGATGGTATGTCTTTATACAACCTCCAATACTATGTTACTATGTAACTGTTATACAGACATTATGGGTAGGGTTTAAAGGTTGGACTAGATGGACGTATGTCTTTATATAACCTCAATACTATGTTACTATTTAACTGTTTACAGACATTATGGGTAGGGTATAAAGGTTGGACCTAGATGGACGTATGTCTTTATACAACCTCCAATACTATGTTACTATGTAACTGTTATACAGACATATGGGTAGGTATAAAGGTTGGACTAGACGACGGTATTGTCTTTATCACCTCCATACTATGTTACTATGTAACGTTATACATACATTATGGGAGGGTATAAAGGTTACATAACATTTGTGTTCAAAATTATTCAACCCCCAGTTAAATTGAGTGTTTTGGCCAGATTGACATTGTTGTTGATCATGTTTCCCTCATCGTGTTTACAATTAAATCAAAGATACCTTGTAAGTCAGACAAACTATAACTAACAATTATAATTAAATGGGAACCACAAATGTCTATTCGTGCTCACATCATTATCGTTTTCATTCAGCCCCAAGTGACATTCCTTCTTAGTACACATCCGTTTCCAGTTAATACAGCTTTTACACAGAAGCCTAGCTTGGCACAAGTGTCTTGCTGATCTACGGGTATCTTACCGTTCTTCTGGTAAAAGCCTCCATTCAGTCACTTCTTAGACAGCAAAGGGGGTGCACTGGGAGTTCTGGCCATGGAGGCTTCATACGCAGTGTGCTCCTTATTGTCTGAGCTGAACTTCACTACACTCATCTGAACAATCTTTTCAGTTCCTCAGCGTCCCACGGTGACTGTGTTTCTCCACTTTGGTGCTTCAGGTAGCGCCCAGCTCCCAGTCGCCATCTTCTTCTGCCACGACCACGTAGCGTTTTCCACATTGCCTTTGCCTTGAATTTGCCAATGATGCTCCTATGGTCCTTGGTATGTTTTAACATCTTTCACATCTTCTTATAGCCATTGCCCCTTCCTTTAATAGAAATCACCACTTCTCTTGTCTTCCTGGACCATTCTCTGGCTTTCCACCATGTTTGTAAACACACCGTCAAGTCTAGATGGAACTAAGTATCACAGTCATTGTAAATCTGCCTACTTGGTGCTTATTATGCTTTGATGGCTGCTCGACCTGATTGAAAACACTTGAATGAACCTTGTTCTTAAGAGTCATTTTAGGGGTTAATCATTGTGTCTGAAGAATCACAAATAAAACATTTAATCGTATCCAAAACAATTAATGTCATTTTAGTTGCAAATTGGTTCTTTAAAAGTCCTGTAAGATTTCTTCTGAACCATTACAAATGTACACTGAATTCCTTAAACCGTCACAGCATTGGGAACTGTAACATTGGAAAGTTGTATAAAGACCAAACGTCCACATTAGTTCAACTGGGATAACAGTATGGTTCCTAGTATGTGGGGGATAAATTGTTGTTAATAGGTTTGTGTTGGGATAACAGTATGTTCAGAGGTATGTGGTGGGGATCTAGTATGCTAATAGGTATGTGGTGGGATAACAGTATGCTAATCGGTTATGGGTGGATAATCGTATGTTAATAGGTATGTGTTGGGATAATAGTATGTGTAAATAGGTCTGTGGTGGATAAACAGTATGTTCATATGTTGTGGTGGATAATAGTATGTTCATAGGTATGTGGTGGGATAATCGTATGTTCATCTGTTATGTGGTGGGATAATAGTTATGTCCATAGGTATGTGGTGGTATAATAGTATGTTTCCTAGGTATGTGGGTGGGATAGTATGTATGTTTCCTGGGATGTATTTGGTGGGATATGTAGTTCATAGTATGTGGGTGGATAATAGTACTGTTCATAGGTATGTGGTGGGATAATAGTAGGTTTAATAGGTATGTGGGGGATAACAGTATGTTTAATAGGATGTTGGTGGATAACAGTATGGTTTAATAGGTATGTGGTGGGATAACAGTATGTTCATAGGTATGTGGTGGGATCACAGTATGTTCATAGGTTATGTGGTGGGATAATCGTATGTTACCTAGGTAGTGGTGGGAAACAGTCTTGGGTGCATCAGGTATGTGGTGGGGCATAATAGTAATGTTGCCTAGGTATGTGGGTGGGAGATATATTTTCCTGGTTTGTTGGTGATAATAGTATGCTAATAGGTATGTGGTGGGATAATAGTATGTTAATAGGTATGTGGTGGGATAATAGTATGCTAATAGGGAAGTGTTGGAAATGATCCATTTGTCCATCTGTTCTATCTGCCCCTCCCATTTTTTCTACACTGGCCTACTGATAACGGTCTTGTCCGTCCCCCTCCCTGAATTCACTAAAGTAGAGTGCTCGCATTCAATGTTTCAACAATCACCCAGAGTTTCCCCCCCTCACCAGGTGCTGTACATAAGCTTTAAGAGCAAGTTCACCCTTTAAACAAAAAAACTGTCCAATTGTCAGTTACCTGCCCCAACTGATATATTCAGCACATTATTACCTGTATTACTAACCCGATATTTAGGGATAATTATAGTCCCCATTCTGGCAGCGTAAGCTGGCTCCTCCCTCCTGCGTCATCAAGGGTAAGACTGCTGATATCACAACCAATGATTGACAGCTGGTTTGGCAATCATCACTTACAAATATATGTGATGGTAATCATACGAACAATTCCAGAGAGGACCCATTTCAATGGAGACCGTTTCTACCCACCAGTCAGCATCCGAACAAGGGCAGAGAGGGGTGCGCACATTCTGGCGACGTTCTACACCCACCATTCTCATACCGAACAAGGACAGAGATGGGGGACACATTCATGGGACTTCTACCCACCATCATCATACCCACAAGGGCAGAGAAGGACACATTCATGGGAGACGTTCTACCCACCATCATCCATACCAAACCAAAAGAAGAATGACAGAGAGGGACACATCATGGAGACGTTTCTACCCACCAGTGCATCAACCGAATCAAGGACAGAAGAGGGACCCATTCATTGAGAACGTGCTACCCACCAATCATCATACCAACAAGGACAGAGAGGGACACATTCATGGAGACGTTCTACCCACCAGTCCCATACCGAACAAGGACCGAGAGGGACCATTCATGGAGACTTTCTACCCACCAGTCATCATACCGACAAGGGGCAGAGCAGGGGACGCACATTCCCTGGAGAACGTTCACCCACCAGTCATCATACCGACAGGACAGAGAGGGACACATTCATGGCGACGTTCTACCCACCATTCATCATACCGACAGGGGCAGAGAGGGACACAGTCATGAGACGTTCTACCCACCAGTCATCAACCGAACAAGGACAGAGAGGGACACATTCATGGAGACGTTCTAACCACCAGTCATCAGAACCGAACGGGCAGAGAGACACATTCATGGAGACGTTCTACCCACCATCGCATAACCGAACGTGGCAGAGAGGGACACATTCATGGAGACGTTCTACCCACCAGTCATCATACTGGAACAGGGCAGAGAGGACCACCTCATGGAGCACGGTTCTACCCACAGTCATCATACCAAAAAGGGCAGAGAGGGACACATTCATGAGACGTCTACCCACCAGTCCTCATACCAAACAAGGGCAGATAGGACACATTCATGAGACGTTTCTACCCCCAGTCATCATACCCACAAGGGCAGAGAGGGACACATTCATGGAGCGTTCAACCCACCATTCATCTACCGAACCAGACATAATGGACACCATTCATGTAGACTTATACCCACCAGGGTCATCATACGCACAAGAAAGAGAGGGACACATTCATGGAGACGTTTCTACCCACCAGTCATCATACCGAACAAGGAAGAGAGGGACACATTCATTGAGACGTTCTACCGCACCAGTCCATCATACCGAACAAGGGCAATAGAGGGACACTTCATGGAGCGTCTCTACCCAGCAGTCTCATACCGAACAAGGGCAGAGGGCCATCCTTCATGGAGACGTTCTACCCACCAGGTCATCATAACCGAACAAGGGCAGAGAGGGCCACATTCATGGAGACGTTCTACCCATCAGTCATCATACTAACAAGGACCAGAGAGGGAGCACATTCATGGAGACGTTCTACCCACCAGTCATCATACCGAACAAGGACCGAGGGGGACACATTCCATGGAGACGTTCTACCACCAGTCCATCATACCGAACAAGGAAAGAGAGGGACACAGTTCATGGAGAACGTTCTCACCCACCAGTCATCATACCGAACAAGGACAGAGAGGACACATTCATGGGAGACGTTTCTACCCACCAGTCATCATACCGACACAAGGACAGAGAGGTACACATTCATGGAGACGTCTACCCACCAGTCATGGGCATACCGAACAAGGGGCAGAGAGGGACACACTTCATGGAGACGTTCTACCCACAGTCATCATACCGAACCAGGGCAGGAGAGTGACCATTCATGGAGACGTCTACCCACCAGTCCATCATACCGAACAAGGGCATAGAGGGACCACATTCATGGAGACGTTACTACCCCCCAGTCATCATACCGAACAGGGCAGAGAGGGACACCATTCCATGGAGGACCGTTCTACCCACCAGTCATCAACCAACAGGGCAGAGTGGTCACTTCATGGAGACGGGTTCTAGGGCCCACCATCATCATCCACACCGGGCAGAGAGGGACACATTCATGGCGACGTTCTACCCCCCATTATCATACCGAACAAGGACAGAGAGGGACACATTCAATTGGAGACGTGTCTCCCACCAGTCATCATACCGAACAAGGACAAGAGAGGGACACATCATGGAGACGTTCTTACCCACCAGTCCTCATACGAACCCGGACAGAGAGGGACACATTCATGGGACTTCTACCCACCAGTCCATCATACCGAACAAGGGCAGAGAGGGACACATTCATGGAGACGTTTCTACCCACCCGTTCATCATACCGAACAAGGGCAAAGTGCCACATTCTGGAGACGTTCTACCCCCCCCACGCGAGTCATTCATACCGAACAAGGCAGAGAGGTTCCACATTCATGGCGACGTCTACCCACCAGCATCAACCGAACAAGGACAGAGAGTGACACTTCATGGAGACGTTCTACCCACCAGTCATCATACCGAACAAGGACAGAGGTGAGCAGGCACATTCTGGAGACTTTCTACCCACCAGTCATCATACCGAAAAAGGAAAGAGTGGACCATTCATGTGACGTTCTACCCCCAGTCCATCATACGACGCGCAAGAAAAAAAAAGAGTGAGGTACACATTCATGAGACGTTCTACACCCACCAGTCATCATACCGAACAAGGACAGAGAGGGACACATCATGAGACGTTCTACCCCCCAGGGGTGCCATCATACCGAACAGGACAGAAGAGGGACACATTCTGGAGACTTCTACCCACCAGTCTCATACCGAACAGGGCAGAGAGGACCCAATTATGAGACGGTTCTACCCACCAGTCATCAATACCGAACAAGGGCAGAGAGGGAACACATTCATGAGACGTTCTACCCACCCGTCATCATACCGAACAAGGGCAGAGAGGGACCATTCATGGAGAACGTTCTACCCACCAGTCATCATACCGAACACGGGCAGAGAGGGACAACATTCATGGCGATGTTCTACCCACCAGTCATCATACCGAACAAGGGCAGCAGAGGGTACACCTTTCATGGAGACGTTCTACCCACCAGTCATCATACCGAAAAGCCAGAGAGGGGACACATTCATGGAGACGTTCTACCCGACCATTCATCATACCGAACAAGGGCAAAAGGATACATTCTGGAGACGTTCACCCACCAGTCATCAACCGAACAAGGACATAGAGGGACACATTCCTGGAGCTAACGTTCTACCCCCAGTCATCATACCGAAACAAGGGCCGACGAGGGAGCACATTCCTGGAGACGTTCTACCCACCATCCATCCTACCGAACAAGGTGTCAAGAGAGGGACACATTCATGAGACGTCTACCCACCAGTCTCATACCGAACAAGGACAGAGAGGGGACACATTTCCTGGAGACGTTCTACCCACCAGTCATCATACCGAACAAGGGCAAGAGAGGGACCCTTCATGGAGACGTTCTACCACGGCCGTCATCATACCAACAAGACCGATAGGGCACTTCATGGAGACGTTCTCCCACCAGTCATCATACCTAACAATGACAGAGAGGGACCATTCATGGAGACGTTCTACGCACCAATCATCATACCGAACAAGGAAAGAGGGACACTTTCATGGAGACGTTCTACCCACCGGCATCATACCGAACAAGGACGGCGAGGGACACATTCATTGAGCACGTTCTACCCACCAGTCCATCCGACCGAACACGGGCAAGAGGGACCATTCATTGAGACGTTCTACCCACCAGTCATCAATACGAACAAAGGACGAGAGGTGACGACATTCCATGGAGACGTTCTACCCACCAGTCATCATACCGAACAGGGCAGAGAGGGACACATTCCTGGAGACGTTCTACCCACCAGTTCATCATACCGACAAGGGCAGAGGGGACCCATTCATGGAGTGCGTCTACCCACATTCATCATACCGAACAAGGGCAGAGGACACTTCATGAGCTTTTCTACCCACCAGTCATCATACCGAACAAGGAAAGAGAGGGCACACATTCTGGAGACGTTCTACCCACCAGTCATCATACCGAACCAGGGCAGAAAGGGACCATTCATGGAGAACGTTTGTAGCCCCCCCCGCTCTAACCACCAGTCATCATACCGAACAAGGACAGAGAGGGAACATTCATGGAGACTTTCTACCCCCCAGTCATCATACCGACAAGGACAGAGAGGGACACATTCATGGAGACGTTCTACCCACCAGTCATCATCCGAACAAGGGCAGAGAGGGACGACATTCAGGATACGTTCTAGCCCACCAGTGATCATACCGAACAGGGGCAGAGAGGGACCCATTCATGGAGGACGTTCTACCCACCAGTCATCATACCGACCAGGGCAGAGGAGGGACACATTCTGAGACGTTCTCCCCCAAGTCTCATACCGAACATGGGCAGAGAGGGAACATTCATGGGAGAGTTCCTAACCTCACCCTTCTCATACCGGAAACATACAGAGAGGGACACATTCCTGGAGACGTTCTACCCACCAGTCCATCCTCCGAACAGGGTCAAGAGAACACATTCGAGACGTTCTACCACCAGTCCATCATACCGAACAGGTCAGAGAGGGACACATTCATTTAGATTCTACCCACCAGTCCAGCATACCGCACAGGGCAGAGGGGCCGCAAACACATTCATGTAGACGTTACTACCCACCAGTCATCATACCAAACAGGCAGAGAGGGCCCATTCCATGGAGAACGTTCTAACCCACCATTCATCATACCAAACAAGGGCAAGAGGACCCTTCATGGAGACGTTCTACCCACAGTCATCATACCGAACAAGGACAGAGAGGTCACGCAGTTCATGGAGGCGTTCTACCCACCAGTCATCATACCGCAGGCTAGAGAGGGACACATTCATGAGACTTCTACCCGCCAGTGATCATACCGACAGGGCAGAGAGGGACAATTCATGAACGTTCTACCACCAGTCCATCATAACCGAACAGGGGCATAGAGGGACACATTCATGGATACGTTCTACCCCCCAGTCATCATACCGAACAAGGACAGAGATGGACACATTCATGGAGACGTTCCTACCCACCGTCATCATACCGAGCAGGGGACAGAGAGTACATTCATTTGGAGCGTTCTACCCACCAGTCAGCATACCGAACGGGGCAGAGAGGAACACATTCATGGAGCCGTTCTCCCACCAGTCATCATACAACAAGGGCAGAGAGGGACCCATTCATGAGACGTTTCTACCCACCAGTCCTCATACCAACAGCAGAGAGGACACATTCATTAGACGTTCTACCGACCATCTCATACCAAACAAGGGCAGGCGGGACACTTCATGGAGACGTCTACCCACCAGTCATATACCGAAAAGGACAGAGGGGACACAATTCATGGAGACGTTCTACCCACCAGTCATCATACCGAACAAGGAGAGAGGGACACATTCAATGGAGACCCCGTTCTACCCACCAGTCCATCCATAACCGAACAAGAGACAGAGAGGACCATGTCATGGAGACGTTCTACCCACCAGTTTCATCATACCGAACCAGGGGCAAGAGAGGGACACATTTCATTGGACGTTCTACCCACCAGTTCATCAGTACCGAACAAGGGCGAGAGGGCCCATTCATGGAGACGTCTACCCACCAGTCATCATACCGAACAAGGGCAGAGAGGGCCACATTCAGGGAGAAGTTCTACCCACCAGTCATCATACCGAACAAGGACAGAGAGGGACCCATTATGGAGACGTTCTACCCACCAGTCACATAACCGAACAATGACAGAGGGGACACTTCATGGAGACCGTTCTACCCACCAGTCAGTCATACCGACAGGAAAGAGAGTGACACCTTCTGGGACGTTCTCCACCAGTCATCAACCGAACCAGGACCGAGAGGGACACATTTCATGGAGACGTTCTACCCACCGTCATATACCGACGAAAGGACAAAGTGACACATTCATGGAGAACGTTCTACCCACCAGTCATCATACGCGAACAAGGACAGAGAGGGACCCTATGGCGACGTCTACCCACCAGTCCATCATACGAACAAGGAGCGAAGAGGACACATTCATGGAGACGTTCTTACCCACCAGTCATCATACGAACATGGCCGAGAGGGTACCATTCGGAGGACGTTCTAACCCACCAGTCATCATACCGAACAGGGCAGAGAGGGACACTTCATGGAGAACGTTCTACCCACCATGCATGCGATCCGACAGGGCAGAGAGGGACACATTCATGGAGACGTTCTACCCACCAGTCCATCATACCGACCGGATCAGGATCCTTGGACACATGTCATGGTACGTTCTACCACCAGTCCTCATACCGAACACGGGCAGAGAGGGAACTTCCTGGAGACGTTTCTAAACCCACCATTCATCATGACCGAACAAGTGCAGAAGAGGGAACATTCATGGAGACGTTCTACCCCCCATTCTCATACCGAAAAGTACAGAAGGGAAACCGTCATGGAGACGTTCTACCCACCAGTCATCATACCTGAACACAGGACAGAGCGGGACACATTCATGGAGACGTTTACCCACCAGTCATCATACCGACAGGGCAAGAGGGACACATTCATGGAGCGTTCTAACCACCATCATCATACCGAACAAGGCAGAGAGGGAAACACATTCATGGAACGTTTCTACCCAACAGTCATCATTACCGACAAGACAGAGAGGGACACATGGTCCATGAGACTTCTTACCCACCATCATCATCCGAACAAGGGCAGGAGAGGGAAATTCTGAGACGTTTACCCACCAGTCATCATACCAAAACGGACAGAGAGGGACACTTCATGGAGACGTTCTACCCACCATTCATCATACCGAAACCAGGACCGAGGTGACCATTCATGGAGACTTTCTACCCACCATCATCATACGACAAGGACATAGAGGTACACATTCCATGGAGACGTTTACCCCCAGTCATCATACGAACAAGGACAGAGAGGGACCATTCATGGAGACGTTCTACCACCTTCTCATACCGAACAAGGGCCTAGAGTGAGCACATTCATGGGACGTGCTACCCCCAGTCATCATCCGACAAGACCGAGAGGGACCCATTCATGGGACGTGCTACCCACCAGTCATCCTCCGAACAAGGGCAGAGAGGACACATCATGGAGACGTTCTACCCACCAGTCATCATACGAACAAGGGCAAGAGGGACACATTCATGGAGGCGTTCTAGCCCACCAGTCATACAGACCGAACAAGGCGAGGAACACATTCATGGAGACGTTTCTACCCCCAGGCATCATACCGAACAAGGAAGAGAGGGACACCTTCAGGACTTCTCCCCACCATCATCTACCGACAAGGGCAGAAAGGACACCTTCATTGATGACGTTCTACCCACCAGTCACATACCGCAAGGACCAGAGGGAAACTTCATGGAGCGTTCTACCCACCATCATCATACCGACAATGACAGAGCAGGGACACATTCATGGAGGACTTTCTACCCACCAGTCATCATACCGAACAAGGCAGAGGGGACACATTCATGGAGACGTTCTACCCACCAGTGATCATACCACAGGGCAGAGTAGGGACACATTCATGAGACGTTCTACCCACCAGTCCATCATACCGAACCATGCAGAGAGGGATCACATTCATGAGACGTTTTCAACCCACCATCATCATACGACCAAGGGCAGAGAGGGACCATTCATGGAGACGTTCTACCCACCAGTTCATCATCCGAACAAAGAGACTAGAGAGGGACCTTCATGGAGACGTTCCTAACCCACCATTCCATCATACCGACAGGGGCAGAGCAGGAGCACTTCCATGAGACTTCTACCCACCATCCATCATACTACAGGGGCAGAGAGGGACACATTCATGGATACTTCTACCACCATCATCATCCGACAGGGCAGAGAGGAACACATTCATGAACGTTTTCTTACCCACCATTCATCATACCAAACATGGCATAGAGGACACATTCATGGAGACTTTCTACCACCAGTCATCATACCAAAACCAGGGCAGAGAGGTACACATTCATGGAGATCTACCCACCAGTCATCATACCGAACATGACAGAGAGGGACACCTTCATGGAGACGTTCTACCCACCAGTCATCATACCGAACAAAGGGAAGAGAGGGACACATTCATGGACGTTCTACCCACCAGTCATCATACCGAACAGGGCAGAGGGACACATTCTGGATCTGTTCTACCCCCAGTCATCATACCGAACAGGGCAGAGAGGGCCAACATTCATGGAGCCGTTCTACCCACCAGTCCTCATACCGAACAAGGACAGAGATTGACACATTCATGGAGACGTGCTACCCACCATTCATCATACCGACAAGGACAGAGGGGGACACATTCATGGAGACGTTCTACCCACCATTCTCATACCGAACAGGAAAGAGAGGGCACATTCATGGAGACGTTCTACCCACCAGTCATCATACCGAACAAGGACAGAGAGGGACACATTCATGGAGACGTTTCTACCCACCAGTCATCTACCGAACAAGGACAGAGAGGGACACATTCATGGAGACGTTTCTACCACCAGTCATCATACCGACAAGGCAGAGAGGGACACTTATGGAGACGTGTCTACCCACCAGTCATCCTACCGCACAAGGGCAGAGAGGGACACATTCATGGAACTTTCTATCCCCCCACCAGTCATCATACCGAACAAGGTCAGAAAGTGATACATTCCTGGAGACGTTCTACCCACCAGTCATCATCCGAACAAGGACAGAGAGGGACACATTCATGAGACGTTCTACCCCCAGTCATCATACCGAACCGGGCAGAGAGGGACACATTCTTGGTGAGACTTTGCACCCGGACCAGTCATCATACCGAACAAGGGCAGAGAGGGACACCTTCATTGAGACGATTCTAACCCACCAGTCTCATACCGTGAACAGGGGCAGAGAGGGACACATCATGGAGACCGTTCTACCACCAGTCCATCATACCGACAGGGAGGGCCACATTCATGGCGACGTTCTACCCACCATTCACATACCGAACAGTGGAGAGAGGGCACACTTCATGGAGAACGGATCTTACCCACCAGTCATCATACCGAACAAGGCCAGAGAGGGACACATTCATGGAGACGTCTATCCCACCATTCATCATACGAACAATGACGAGCGCTGGGGCACATTCATGGAGACTGTTCTACCCACCAGTCATCATCCGACAAGGAAAGAGGGGACACTTCATGAGACCGTTCTACCACCAGTTTATCATACCGAACAAGGACGAGAGGGAGGGGGAGCACATTCATGGAGACGTTCTACCCACCATCATCATACCGAACAAGGACAGAGAGGGACACATCCATGGAACTTCTAACCCCCAAGTCATCATACCGAACACGACAGAGAGGGACACATTCATGTAGACGTTTCTACCCCCCGTCATCATACTGAACAGGGCAAGAGGGACACATTCATGAGACTTTCTACCCACCAGTGCTCATCCGACCAAGGGCAGAGAGGGACACATTCATGGAGACGTTCTACCCCCAGTCATCATACCGAACAAGGGCAGAGAGGGACACATTCATGTGAGACGTCTACCCACATTCATCATACCGCACGAAGGGCAAGAGGGACACATTCATGGGACGTCTACCCACCCGGTCATCTACCGAACAGGGCAGAGAGGGACACATTCCTGGAGACGTTCTACCCACCAGTCATCATACCGAACAGGGCAGAAAGGGATACTTCATTGCGACGTTCTACCACCAGTCAGCATCCCGAACAGGACAATAGGGACACATTCTGGAGACTTCTACCCACCATCCTCATACCGAACAAGGGCAGAGATGGACACATTCAATGGAGACTTTCTACCACCATCATCATACGAACAAGGGCAGAGAGGGACACATTCCATGAGACGTTCTACCCACCAGTTCCATCATACCGAACAAGGACGACGAGGGGACACACATTCATGGAGACGTTCTACCCAACCCAGTCTCATACCGAACAAGGACAGAGATGGACACATCATGGGACGTTCTACCCACCAGTCATCAACCGAACAAGGGCAGAGAGGGACACATTCATGGACGTTCTACCACCAGTCATGCATCCACAAGGACAGAAGGGACACTTCATGGAGACGTTTCTACCCACCAGTCTCATACCGAACAGGACAGAGATGGACACAATTCATGGAGGGGGGGGTGGAGACGTTCTACCCACCAATAATCATACCGACAGGACAGAGAGGGACACATTCATGGAGACGTCTACCCCCCAGTCTCATACCAACAATGACAGAGAGGGCCATTCAATGGAGACGTTTCTACCCCCCCATTTCATCATACCGAAAGGGCAGAGAGGAACATTCATGAGACGTTCTACCCCCCAGTCCCCATCATACAGAACAAGGACAGAGAGGGGCCATTCATGGAGACGTTCTCCACCATCATCATACCGAACAAGGGCAGAGAGGGACCCATCATGGAGACGTTCTACCACCAGTCATCCTACCGAACAAGGGCAGAGCGGGACACATTCCTGGAGGCGTTCTACCCCCAGTCATCATACCGAAAAAGGGCGAGGGACCCATTCATGTAGACGTTCAGACCCACCGTCATCATACCGACAAGGAAAGAGAGGGACACATTCATGGACGTTCTACCCCCAGTCATCATCCGACCAAGGCAGAAAGGGACACATTCTGGATACGTTCTACCCCCCAGTCATCATACCGACAAGGACAGCGAGGAAACATCATGGAGAAGTTCTCCCACCATCATCAACCAACCAGTAGCAGAGATGGACACATCATGAGACGTTCTAGCCCACCAGTCACATACCGAACAAGGGCAGAGAGGGACACATTCATGGAGGACGTTCTACCCACCAGTATCATCCGAACAGGGGCAGAGAGGGACACATCATGGAGACCGTTCTACGCACCAGTCATATACCGACAAGGGCAAGGAGGGACACATTCATGGAGACGCGTTCTACCCACCAGTCATCATACCGAACCGCGTGTGCAGAGAGGACACATTCCTGAGACGTTCTACCCACCAGTCATCATACCGAACAAGACAGAGAGGACACAGTTCATGGAGACGTTCTACCCACCAGTCATCATACCGAACAGGCAGAGAGGGACACATTCATGGAACGTTCTACCCCCCAGTCCATCAACCTACAAGGACATAGGAGAGGGCACATTCATGGACTTCTACCCACCAGTCATCATACGAACAGGGGCATAGAGAACACAGTCATGGAGACTTTCTACCCACCATCATCATACGAACAGGGCAGAGAGGGACCATTCATGGAGAGTTCTACCCACCAGTCCATCATACCGACCAGGACAGAGAGGGACAACATTCATGTAGACTTTCTACCCACCAGTCATCCATACCGAACGGGCAGAGAGGAACACATTCATGGAGACGTTCCTACCCACCAGTCTCATACCGAACAGGGGCAGAGCAGGACAATTCATGGAGACGTTCTAGCCCCCCAGTCTCATACGAAACATGGGCAAGAGGAACACATTCATGGAGACTTCTACCCACCATGCATGCATACCAAACAAGGGGGCAGAGAGGGACACATTCTGGAGACGTTCTACCCCCCAGTCATATACCAAACAGGGCAGAGAGGGCACATTCATGGAGACTTCTACCCACAGTCATACATACAAACAGGGCGAGAGGGACACCTCTGGACGTGTCTACCCACCAGTCATCATACCGAACAAGGACAGAGATGGCCACATTCATAGACGTCTACCCACCAGTCATCATACCGAACAAAGAAAGAGAGGGACACATTCATGGAGACGTTTCTATCCCACCAGTCATCATCCGAACAAGGACATAGAGGACCATCATGGAGACGTTCTACCCAACAGTTCATCATCCCGAACAGGCAGAGGGACCATTCATGGAGACGTTCTACCCACCAGTCTCAACCGGAACAAGGGCAGAGGCCACATTCATGGAGAACCCCCGTTTTTTTTTCTACCCACCAGTCCTCATACGCGAACAAGGGTCAGAATAGGGACGCCAATTCATGAGACGTTCTACCCACCAGTCATCCATAACCGAACAGGGCAGGAGGGACACATCTGTTAGCCGTTCACCCACCAGTCACATACCGAACAAGGTCAGAGAGGGACACATTCATGGAGACGTTCTACCCACCAGTCATCATACCGAACAAAAAGGGGCGCAGAGGGACCCTTCATGAGACGTTCTCACCCCAGTCATCATCCCGAACAGTACAGAAGAGGGACCTTCATGGGACGTTTCTACCCACCATCATCATACCGACAGGGCAGAGGGGAACATTCATGGAGACGTTCACCCCCGTCAGCATCCGAACAAGGGCAGAGAGGGACCATTCCATGGAGGCGTGCTACCCCCATATCATACCGAACAAGGGCAGACTGGACACATGTCCTGGAGACGTTCTACCCACCATTCCTCATACCGTGTGAATGCAGAGAGAGGACCATTCCTGAGCGCTTCTACCCACCAGTCATCATACCGACAGGCAGAAAATATGACCCATTGCATGGAAAGTTGTCTACCCACCAGTCATCATACCGAACACAGGACCGCGAGGGAAACATTCATGGAGCCCCACGCACCCCACCACCCCGCGCGGGCGGGCGAGCGTTTCTACCACCAGTCCCATCCGACAAGGACAGAGAGGACCCATTCATGGAGACTTTCTACCCACCATTCATCATACCGAACAAGGGCAGAGAGGGAACACATTCATGGAGACTTCTACCAACCAGTGATCAATCGAACAGGGCAAGAGGGAGCACATTCATGGATACGTTCTACCCACCAGTCACATACCGAACAAGGGTCAGAGAGTGCTACATTCATGATACGTTCTACCCACCATTCATCATACCGATCAAGGGCAGGAGGGGACACATTCCATGGAGACGTTCTACCACCGTCATCATACCGAACAAGGACAGAGAGGGACACATTCATGGAGACGTTTCTTACCCAACAGTCATCATACCGAACGGGGCAGAGATGAACACATTCATGAGACGTTCTAACCCCCATTTCATCATACCGAACAGGGGGCAGAGATGGACCATTCATGGAGACGTTATACCCACCAGTCATCATACCGCACAGGGGCAGAGAGGACACATTCTGGAGACGTTCTACCCACCATCATCATACCAAACAAGGGCAGATAGGAACACATTCATGGAGACGTTCTACCCACAGTCATCATAACCAAACAATGGCAGTAGATGGACACATTCATGGCCTACGGTCTACCCACCACATCATACCGAACAAGGACAGAGAGGGACACATTCATGGAGACGTTCTACCACCAGTCATCTACCGAACAAGGCTAGAGGGACACATTCAGGACGTTCTACCCCCCAGTGGATCATACCGAACAAGGGCAGAGAGTGGACACATTCAGGGACGTTCCTACCCACCAGTCATCATACCAACAGGCAGAGAGGGACACATTCATGGAGACGTTCTACCCACCAGTCTCATACCGAACAAGGACAGAGAGGCCAACAGTCATTGAGAGTTCTACCACCAGTCTCATACCGAACAGGGGCAGAGAGGAACACCTCATGGAGACGTTCTACCCACCAGTCAGCATACCGAACAGGGGCAAGAGGGACACATTCATGGAACGTTCTAACCCACAGTCATCATACCGAACAGGGGCAGAGAGTAACACATTCATGGAGACTTCTCTAACCACCATCATCATACCAAACAAGGGCAGAGAGGGCCACATTCATTGAACGTTCGACCCACCAGTCCATCATACCAAACAAGGCAGAGAGGGACACATTCATGGAGACGTTCTAACCCACCATCATCATACAAACAAGGGCAAGAGGGACACATTCATGAGACGTCTACCCCCAGCATCATCGAACAGGACAGAGAGGGACACCATTCAGGGAGACGTTCTACCCACCAGTCATCATCCGAACAAAGGAAAGAGAGGGACACTTCATGGAGACGTTCTACCCACCAGTCTCATACCGAACAAGGACAGAGGACACATTCTGGAAGAACGTTCTACGCACCAGTCATCATACCGCACAAGGGCATGAGTGGACCACATTCATGGAGACCGTTTCTACCCACCAGTCATCATACCGAACAAGTGCAGAGGGCCACATTCATGGAGACGTTCTACCCCCCAGTCCATCATACCGAACAGGGCGAAGTGCCACATTCATGTATACGTTCTACCCACCAGTCATCATACCGAACAAGGACCAGAGAGGGACACATTCATGGAGACGTTCTACCCACCAGTCATCATACCGAACAAGGACCCAGAGGGACACCATTCATGAGACGGGGTTTCCTACCCCCCAGTCATCATGCAAACCGAACAAGGAAGAGAGTGACACATTCATGGAGACGTTCTACCACCAGTCATCATCCCGACAAGGACCGAGAGGGACACATTCATGGAGACGTTCTACCTACCAGTCTCATACCGAACAAGGACAGAGGGGACACTTCATGGAGACGTTCTACCCACCAGTCCTCTACTCGAACAAGGACAGAGAGGGACACATTCTGAGAGTTTTCTACCCACCAGTCATCATACCGAACAGGGCCGAGAGGGACACATTCATGGAGACGTTTCTACCCCACCAGTCATCATACCGAACAGGCAGAGAGGGACACATCATGAGACGTTCTCCCACCGTCATATACCGAACAAGGGCAGAGAGGGACCAATCATGGAGACGTCTACCCACCATTCATCATACCGAACAAGGGCAGAGGGAACATGTCATGGAGAGTTCTACCCCAACCAGTCATCATACGAAGGCAAGGGCAGAGAGGGACCATTCATGGATACGTTCTACCCACCAGTCCATCCAACCGACAGGGCAGAAGGGACACATTCATGGAGACGTTCTCCCACCATCATCATACCGAACAAGGCAGAACGGGAAAACATCATGGAGACCGTTCTATCCCACCGTCATCATACCGAACAAGGACAGAGAGGACACATTTCAGGGAGACGTTCTACCCCCCAGTCATCATACCGAACACGGGCAGAGAGGGACACATTCATGGAGACCGTTCTACCCCCGTCATCATCCGAACAGTCCAGAGGGACACATTCATGAGACGTTCACCCACCAGTCAGCATACCGCAACAAGGACAGAGAGGGACACATCTCGTGGGGAGACGTTCTACCCACCAGTCATCATACCGATCTGGGCAGAGAGGGACACATTCATGGAGACGTTCTACCCACCAGTCATCATACAAACAAGGCAGAGAGGGACACATATCATGGAGACGTTCTACCCACCAGTCTCATACCGAACAAGACGCGAGGACACATTCATGGAGACGGTCTAACCCACCAATCATCATACCGACAAGGACAGAGATGCGACCATTCATGGAGACGTTCTACCCACCAGTCCATACCGAACAAGGACAGATAGGGACAACATTCATGGAGACGTTCTACCCCACCATCATCATACCGACAAGGGCAGAGAGGGACACATTCATGGAGACGTTCTACCCCCAGTCATCAACGAACAGGACAGAGAGGCACATTCTGGAGACGTTTCTACCCACCAGTCCATCAATACCGAACAGGTGGTGAGAGAAGGAAAACATTCATTGAGACGTTCTATTCACCCCACCATCCTGGGGTGGGCATACCGAACAGGGGGCGAGAGGACACATTCCTGGAGAGTTCTACCCACCCGTCTCATACCGAACAGGTGCATAGAGGGACCACACTTCATGGACGTTCTACCCCCCAGTCATCATACCAAACAATGGCAGAGAGGGCACATTCATGGAGACGTTCTACCCCCGTCATCATACCAAACACGGGCAGAGAGGGACACGCAGCATGTCACGGAGACTTTCTACCCACCCGTCATCATAACCGAACAGGACAGAGAGGGACCCATTCATGGAGACTTTTCTACCACCATTGTCATCATACCGACCAAGGGAAAGAGGGACACATCATGAGCACGTTTACCCACCAGTCATCATACCGACAAGACAGAAGGGACACCATTCATGGGACGTTCTACCCCCCAGTCATCATACGCACAAGGGCCAGGGGGAAAGGAAGGGAGGGGGATGTAAGGACAGCATCATGGAAGACGTTCTACCCACCGTCATCATACCGAACCAGTGGCATAGTACACATTCATGAGACGTTCGACCCACCATCCTCATCCTAAGCGCATGGCAGAGAGGGCCCATTCATAGGAGACGTTCTACCCCCCGTCCATCATCGAACAATGACAAGAGGGACACCTTCCATGGAGACGTTCTCCCCGTCATCATGCGGCGGCGAACAAGGACGAGTGGGACACATCATGGATACGTTCTACCCAGCCAGTCCATCATCGGCCGAACAAGAATAGAGGGACACATTTCATGGAGACGTTCTCCCCACCAGTCCATCATACCGAACAGGGCAGAAAGGGATACATGGTCATGTAGACGTTTCTACCCACCAGTCATCATACCGACAAGGGACGAGAGGGACACCTTCATGGATACTTTCTACCCCCCAGTCATCATACCTACCAGTGCATAGGGGAAAGGGTACAGGGGAGAGGGACACTTCCGGATACTTTTCTACCCACCAGTCATCATACCGACAAGGCAGAGCAGGGACACATTCATGGAGACGGTTCTTACCCACCAGTCATCAACCAACAAGGAACAGAGAGGGACACATTCATTGATGACGTTCTACCCACCAGTCTCATACCGAACAAGGGCAGAGGGGACACTTCATGGAGACGTTTCTACCACCAGTCCAGTCATACAAACAAGGACCGAGAGGGGGGGGGGGGGGGGGGGTGGGGGGGGGGGGGGGCGGGGGGGGGGGGGCGGGGGGGGGGGGGGGGGGGGGGGGGGGGGGGGGGGGTGGGGGGGGGGACACCAATTCATGAGAAGTTCTACCCACCAGTCATCATACCGAACAAGGACCAATAGAGGGACACATTCATGGAGACGTTCTTACCCAGCAATCCTCATACCAAACAGGACAGAAGGGACAATTCATGGAGACGTTCTAACCCACCAGTCCTCATACCGAACAAGGACGAAGGGACACATTCATGGAGACGTTCTACCCACCGTCATCATAACCAAACAGGGCAGGAGGGACCATTCATGGAGACGTTTCTACCCACCAGTCATCATACCGAGACAGGACAGAGAGGGTGGACACATTCAGGTGGGAGACGTTCTACCCCCAGTCTCATACGACAAGGGCGAGAGATGGACACATGCATGGAGGACGTTCTAGCCACCATCATCGATACCGAACAAGGGGCAGAGAGGGCACATTCCATGGAGGCTTTCTCCCACCAGTCTCTGGAGGGCGGCGTCTGGGGGCAGAGGGACACATCATGAACTTTTTTTCTCCCCACCAGTCATCATACCGACAGGAAAATAGAGGGACACATTCATGGATACGGGGTCTACCTCCCAGTCATCATACCGCCACAAGTGCAGAAAGTACACATTCATGGAGACGTTCTACCCACCAGTCATCATCCGAACAGGACAGAGAGGGAACATTCTGTATGTCGCGGTTCTCACCCACCAGTATCATACCGAACAAGGACAAGAGGGACACATTCATGGAGACGTTCTACCCACCAGTCCTCATACCGCACAAGGGCAGAGAGGACCAACATTCATGAGAACGTTCTACCCACCAGTCATCATCCCAAACAGGGCAGAGAGGACACCATTCCATGGATCTTTCTACCCCCGTCATCATACCGAACAGGGCAGAGAGGGACCCATTCAGTGGAGACGTTCTACCCACCAGTCATCATACCGAACAAGGACAAGCGACACAAATCCTGGCGACGTTCGACCACCATTCCTGATACCGAACAGGGCAGAGCAAGTGGACACATTCAGGGAGACGTTCTACCCACCAGTTACTACCGAACAGAGCAGAGGGCCACTTTCATGGGAGACCGTTCTACCCACCAGTCCATCATACCGAACAAGGGCAGAGAGGGACACCTTCATGGAGACGTTCTCCCCACCAGTCATCATACCGAACAAGGGCCAAGAGGGCCACATCATGATACGTTCTACCCACCAGTTAGTCATACGAACAAGAGTCATAGAGGGACCATTCATGGAGACGTTCTACCCACCAGTCATCATACCGAACAGGCTTATAGGGCCACATTCATGGGGAGACGTTCTACCACCAGTCATCATACCGAACAAGGGCAGAGAGGGACACATGTCCATGGAGACGTCTACCCACCAGTCATCATACCGAACAGAAGGACAGAGAGGGACACATTCATGACTTTCTACCACCAGTCATCATACCGAACAAGGACAGAGGGGGACCATTCATGGAGCTCTTACCCCCAGTCATCATACCCGAACGGGGCAAGTGAGGGACACATTCATGGAGACGTTCTACCACCATTCCCCCCCGGCCCATC
The DNA here is from genome assembly GCA_019447015.1 of Hymenochirus boettgeri. Classification (NCBI taxonomy): domain Eukaryota; kingdom Metazoa; phylum Chordata; class Amphibia; order Anura; family Pipidae; genus Hymenochirus; species Hymenochirus boettgeri. Next base: position 90,603 of record JAACNH010000989.1, on the reverse strand, counting down.
GATACCGAACAGACAGAGGGAACACATCATGGACGACGTTCTACCCACCAGTCCTCATACCGAACAAGGGCAGAGAGTGACACATTCATGGAGACGTTCTACCCACCAGTCATGCTACCGAACAAGGACAGAGAGGGACACATTCATGGAGACGTTCTACCACCAGTCATCATACCAAACAGACAGATAGGACCATTCATGGAGACCGTTTACCCACCAGTCATCATACCGAACAGACATAGGAGGGACCATTCATGGAGACGTTCTACCCACCAGTCATCATACCGAACATGGGCAGAGAGGAACACATTCATGGAGACGTAGTCTACCCACCAGTCCATCATACCCGACCGGCAGAGAGGGACACCTTCATGGCGACTTTCTACCCACAGTCATCATACCGCACAGGCAGAGAGGACCACATTCATGGAAGCGGGTTCTACCCACCATTCCATCATACCAACAATGGCAGAGAGGCACATTCATGAGACGTTCGTAGCCCACCAGTCATCATACCAAATCAAGGGCAGAGTAGGGCCACATGCATGGAGTGACGTTCTACCCACCCAGTCATCATACCGCCAAGGACAGAGAGGGACACATTCATGGAGACGTTCTACCCACCAGTCATCAACCGAACAAGGAAAGAGGGACACATTCATGGAGACTTTCTTAACCACCAGTCTCATACCGACAAGGACAGATAGGGACACATTCATGGAGACGTTCTACCCACCAGTCATCCTCGAACACGGGCAGAGATGGACACTCGATGGAGACGTTCTACCCAGCCAGTCATCATACCGAACAAGGGCAGAGGGCCACATTCAATGGAGACGTTCTACCCACCATTCATCATACCCGAACCCGGCAGAGAGGGCCACATCATGGAGACGTTCTCCCACAGTCGATCATACCGAACCGGACAGAGAGGGACACATTCATGGAGACTGTTTCTCCCACCAGTCCATCATACCGAACAAGGACAGAGGGGGCACTCATGGATACGTTCTAGCACCAGTCTCATACGACAAGGAAAGAGAGGGACACTTTCATGGAGACGTTCTACCCACAGTCCCATCATACCGAACAAGGACATAGAGGGACACGTTCATGGAGACGTGTCTACCCACCAGTCATCATACCGACCACGGACGAGAGGGACACATTCATGGAGACGTTCTACCCACCAGTCATCGGCGGGGGTTCCCGAGACCAAGGACCAGAGATGGGGACAGCATCATGAGACGTTCTACCCACCGTCTCATACCGACCAGGGCAGAGAGGGCCATTCATGGCGACGTTCTACCCACCAGTCATCATACCGAACAAGGGCAAAAGGGATACAGTCATGGGACGTTCTACCCACCAGCCTGCCATATCCGAACAGGACAGAGAGGGACACATTCATGTGAGGACGTTCTACCCACCCATTCTCATACCAACAAGGCAGAGGGGACTGGGCCATTCATGGAGACGGTTTTCTAGCCCACCATTCCTCAACCGAACAATGGCATAGGGGACACATTCATGGAGACGTTCTACCCACCAGTCATCAACCGACAAGTACAGAGAGGGACACATTCATGGCGACTTTCTACCCACCGTCTCATACCGACAAGGGCAGAGAGGGAACACATTCAGGGAGACGCCTATCTACCCACCATCATACATACCAACAAGGACAGAGAGGGTACCATTTCATGAGAACGTTCTACCCCCCAGTCATCATACCGAACCAAGGACAGAGAGGGACATAGTCCTTCATGAGACGTTCTACCCACCATCATCATACCACAAGGACAGAGAGGTACACATTCATGGGAGACTTTCTACCCACCATTCCATCAATACCGAACACGGACAGAGAGGACACATTCCTGGTAGGACGTCTACCACCATTCCATCATACAAACAAGGGCAGAGAGGGACACATTCATGGAGACGTTCACCCACCAGTTCATCATACCGAACAAGGACAGAGAGGGACACATTCATGCGACGTTCTACCCACCATTCATCGGATACCGCACACGGGCAAGAGGACCCATTCACTGGAGACTTCTACCCACCAGTCATCATACCGAACAGGGCAGAGAGGGACACATTCATGGAGGCGTTCTACCCACCAGTCTCCATACCTACAGGCAGAGGGACACATTCATGGAGACGTTTCTAACCCACCGGGTCATCATACCGAACAAGGAACGAGAGGGACACATTCATGGAGACTTTCGTACCCACCAGTCATCATACGAAGGCGAAGTGCCGGAAAGGGACACATTCATGGAGACGTTCTACCCCCAGTCACATACCGAACAAGACAGAGCGGGGGAGGGAACCATTCCATGGAGACGTTCTACCCACCAGTCATCATACCGAACAAGGACATAGAGGGACACATTCCCTGGAGACTTTCTACCCACCAGTCATCAAAACCGAACCAGGGCAGAGAGGGAGCACATTCTGGAGACGTTCTACCACCATCATCATCCCAAACACGGCAGAGAGGGACCACATTCATGGAGACCGTTCTACCAACCAGTCATCATACAGAACAAGGGCAGAGAGGGACACCTTCATGAGACGTCTACCCACACCATCATCATACCGAACAGGAAGAGAGGGACACGTTCAGGAGAACGTTCTACCCACCGTCATGATAACGAACAAGGGCAGAGAGGACACATTCATGAGGACGTTCTACCCACCATTTTTACATACCGAAGCAGAGCAGAGAGGGCCACATTCATGGAGACGTTCTACCCACAGTCATCATACCGAACAAGGGCAGAGAGTGCACATTCATGAGCCGTTCTACCCACCAGTCTCATACCTAACAATGGCAGAGAGGGGCCACATTCATGGATACGGTTCTACCCACCAGTTATCATACCGAACAGATCAGAGATGGACACATTCATGGAGACGTTCTACCCACCAGTCCCTCTACCGAACAAGGCAGAGAGGTCACATTCATTGGGTAGACGTTCTACCCACCATCATCATACCGACAAGGGCAGAGAGGGACAAACATTCATGGAACGTCTACCCACCGTCATCATACCGCAGAGACAGAGAGGACACTTCATGGAGACGTTCTACCCACCAGTTAATCATACAGAACAGAGCATAGAGGGACACTTCATGAGACGTTCTACCACCATTTATCATACCGAACAGGGCTAGAGGGAACCCTTCTGGAGACTTTTACCCACCAGTCATCATCCCAACAGGGCAGATAGGGACACATTCATGGAGTGTTCTACCCACCAGTCATCAACTGAACAAGGACAGGAGGGACACATTCATGGAGACGTTCTACCCACCATTCTCATACCGAACAAGGACGAGGGGGACAATCTGAGACGTTCTACCCCCCAGTCATCATACCGCACAAGGAAGAGAGGGCACATTCATGGAGACACTTTCTACCCCCAGTCCTACATCCCGAACAGGGCAGAGGGACACCTTCATGAGACTTTCTACCCACCCTTCATCCGGTACCGAACAGGTGAAGAGAGGGCCACATTCCATGATAGCGTTCTACCCACCAGTCATCATACCGACAAGGTTCAGAGAGGGCCACATTCATAGACGTTCTCCCCACCATCATCATGACCGCACAAGGACAAGAGGGACACATTCATGGAGACGTTCTACCCACCAGTCATCATACCGAACAGGACAGAGGGGGAACATTCATGGAGACGTTCTACCCACCATCATCATACCGAACAGGGGCAGAGAGGGACCACATTCATGGAGACGTTCCGTGTAACCCACCGTCATCATACCGACACGGGCCGAGCGGACACTTTCATGGAGACGTTCTACCCACCAGTCATCTACCGAACAAGGACCGAGAGGGACCATTCATGGAAGAACGTTCACCCCCCAGTCATCATACCGACAAGGACAGAGAGGGACACAATTATTTTCATGGAGACGTTCCTACCCACCAGTCCTCATACCGACCAAGGACAGAGAGGGACCCATCCATGGAGACGTTCTACCCACCAGCTCATACCAAACAAGGACAGAGAGGACCATTCTGGAGACGTTCTTACCTCACCATTCATCATCCGACAGGGCAAAATAGTGACCCATTCGATGGAGACGTTTTACGCCACCCGTCATCGACCAAACAGGAACAAGGGACCCATCATGGAGCAACGTTTTCTACCCACCAGTCATCATACAACAGGAAAGAGAGGGACACATTCATGGAGACGTTCTAACCACCAGTCTCATGGGGTATGTAGTCTATGCAGTCTATGCAGTCTATGCAGTCTATGCAGTCTAGTGTTGCGTGTGATGGGAGCACTATTCAAGTTCTCCCCTTGATCCCCCATTGGTTTTGCCCTGTAACGTCAGAGGATTTTAATCCCGGGGACCTCCTCTCGTCTTTCCCCAAACAGCCCTGGTGGTTTAGTGGAGGAAGTGAACATGCGATAGGCACTGATTGCAAGTTCACTTCCTGCAATAGTAAACCGGTGTTAAACTGAACATCGGGCTTACTATAGTATTTGTGAACGGATCAAAGATTTTCATTCATAAATAGAACTTCCTTGGTGGTCCAGTGTTCGGTACTGAACTGCGGTCTCCATTCAGATCACAGTTTAGTAGCTGCTATAGTAGATGTCACAATGAGATCTGACTATGGTATTTGTGAATGGGTCAAAAAGGTTCATTCACAAATAGAGATTAGTGAATGAATGTTAGTTAAAAACTTCAGAGACACAAATCAGAACTGATTACCTAAGTATTGATCTTTGCCAATGGAATTAAAGAAAAACATCAACCTGGAGGAGAAGGTAGTCTATAAATGTAGTCTATGTAGTCCATGGATGATACGGTAAATAACGAGCGTTATCGGTAAATAACGGTCGTTATCGGTAAATAACGGTCGTTATCGGAAAACCCGGTCGGTATTTACGATAACGATCGGTATTTTACGATAACGATATCGATCTTTTATAAATAGGGCCCTTAGTTCTGAAGACGTTTCATAGTCATCCGAGGGCTTTCTCAATCAGAATGACTTGTACAAGAATCTGTGGCAATTATGGACCCTGGAAAATCCCAATACATATACAGCCAGGGTGTAAGGGCGTGATTAGATAGGGGCTAAGAGGTGTTATAGGAATCGCCCGAGTAAGGTGTTAAAACAGCATGTACATGGCAGACAGTTGGTGTCGAACCCCCCACCTCTATTAGGCTTGGTTTCTTATTTTCACATAAATGGCCTCTTAACACCTCTCTTGAACCAGTCACGTTCCTTTGCCAATATGTTTTACAATCTTCAAAGGTGTGTCCTTTATCCTTAAGATGCAGGTAACGGCTGAGTCCTGACCCGAGGGAATTGGCTCTTCTGTGTGGGCCATACGTTGATGCAGTTGCTGTTTGGTCTCCCCACATACAAATCAGAGCATTCTTCACTGCACTGCACTGCGATATGATGTCGCTTTTCTTGTGTTTCGGTATTTGGGTCTTTCGGATGTACAATGCTGCCTCAGTGTTCGCGTTTTAAAGCAGACAGGGATACGGTGTTTGTTTTTGAAAATTTTCTTAATTTCTCGGAGACCCCTGCTACATATGGGATGACCATGTCTTCTCCGTCTGCTTTCCCCTTACTCGTGTATTCGTGTTCTTTTCTTTCCTTCTACTTCTTTTGACAAAGGCCCAGTCTGGATATTGGTACATATGATCAATGGTACATCGAAAGACCAATACCGAAACACAAGAAAAGTGACATCATATACGCAGTGCAGTGCAGTGAAGAATGCTCTGATTTGTGCCAGCACAGAATCCAGGGAAATTTCCGATTGCCATATAGAGTCAGGAAGGAATTTTTTCCAACAGTTAAAACAATGCACACTACACCTGGATGGGTGCAGAGTGAGTCTCAAACCCCAACCCTCAGGGTAAAAGGTGGCATACACCAGCACGATTCTTACCCGACCGACCGCTCACAGACGTTCCGATGATCTGCCGGGAACCACCTCTCCCGATATTATATACGACCGACATGCGATCGCAAAATGAATGGGAGATGAGTGAGAGAGTGCACTCCAATAACTGTTAATTGAACCAACACATCAATCACAATGGGCCACACCACTGAAATGTTGTGTGTAGTTTGTGGAGGCAGGTTCCTACCACTGGTAAGTTACAGCACAGTATATGATATCTATATATCTATATGTAAATCTACTTACATCCTACTATTGTAACCAGAATATATGATATCTATATTGATAAATACCCTCACCCTACCATCTGGTAACCAGCACAGTATTGGATCTATATATGTAAATGTACCCACATCCTACCACTGGTAACAGACACAGATATGGTCTATATATATATATATATGAAATCTACCCTTACATCTACCTATCTGGTAACCAGCAAAGTATGGGATCTATATATCATATATGATAAATTACCTTACATCCTACCTATCGGTAACCAGCACAGAATGATATCTATATATCTATATATGTAAATCTACCTTACATCCTACCTATCGGTAACAGCACAGTATATGATATCTATATATCTATATATGATAAATCTACCCTACATTCCTACCTATCGGTAACCAGCCACAGTATATGGTATCTATTATATCATATATGTAAATCCCTTACATCCTACCTATCGGTGGTAACCAGCACAGTATATGATATTATATATCTATATATGAAAATCTACCTTACATCCTACCTATCTGGTAACCAGCACAGTATATGATATTATATCGTTATATATGATAAATACCCTTACATCCTACCTATCTGATCCTACCTATCTGGTAACAGCACAGTATATGGTATCTATATATCTATATATGATAAATCTACCCTTATATCCACCTATAGGTAACCAGCACAGTATAGATATCTTATATCTATATATGATAAATCTACCTTACATCCTACCTAGTCTGGTAACCAGCCAGTATATGGTATCTATTACTATATATGATAAATCTACCCTTAACACTACCTATCGAGTAACCAGCACAGTATATGATATCTATATATCTATATATGATAATCTACCCTTACATCCTACCTATCTGGTAAACCAGCACAGTATATGATATCTATATATCTATATATGATAATCTACCCTTACATCCTACCTATCTGGTAACCAGCACAGTATATGGTATCTATAATCTATATATGATAAATTACCCTTAAATCCTAACCTATCTGGTAACCAGCACAGTATATGGTATCTATAATATCTATATATGTAAATCTACCCTTACATCCTAACTATCATGGTAACCAGCAAAGTATGATGGTATCTATATATCTATATATGATAAATCTACCCTTACATCCTACCTATTGGTAACACGCACAGGGATTTGTATCATATTTGATAAATCTACCCTTACATCCTACCTATCTGGTAACCATCACAGGATATGGTATCTATTATCTATATATGATAAATCTACCCTTACATCCTACCTATCGGTAACCAGACACAGTATATGATATCTATATATCTATATATGATAAATCTACCCTTACATCACCTATCTGGTAACCAGCACAGAGTATATGGTATCTACATGATCTATATATGATAAATCTACCCTACATCCTACCTATCCAGTAACCAGACAGTATATGATATTAATATGATAAATCTACCCTTACATCCTACTACTGGTAACCAGCACAGTATATGGTATCTATATATGATAAATATACCCTTACATCCTAACTATCGGTAAACAAGCACAGTATATGATATCTTATATATCATATGATAAATCTACCCTACATCCTCCCATCGGAACCAGCACAGTAATGGTATCTACATATCTATATATGATTAAATCTACCCTACATCTACACCACTGGAACCAGCACAGTATATGATATCTATATACTATATATGATAATCTACCTTAAATTACTACATGGTAACCAGCACAGTTATTATGGTATCTATATATGATAAATCTATCCTTACATCCTACCTATCCGGTAACCAGCACAGTATATGATATCTATATATCTATATATGATAAACTACCCTTACATCCTACCCATCTGGTAACCAGCACACAGTATATGATATCTATATATCTATATATGATAAATCTAACCTACATCCTACCTATCAGGAACCCAGCACAGTATATGGTAATCTATATATCTATATTATGATAAATCTACCCTACATTCCTACCTATCCGGTAACCAGCACAGTATATGATATCTATATATCTATAATGATAAATTCCCTTACATCCTGACCTATCTGGTAACCAGCACAGTATATGGTATCTACATATCTATATATGATAAATCTACCCTTACAATCCTACCTATCCAGTAAAAAGCACAGTATTATGATATCTATATATGATAAATCTACCCTTACATCCTACCTATCTGGTAACCAGCACAGTATATGGTATCTATATAGATGATAAATCTACCCTTACATCCTGACCTATCCGGTAAACAGCACAGCTATGATATCCTATTATCTATATAGATAAATCTACCCTACATCCTACCTATCCGGTAACAGCACAGTATATGGTTCTACATACTATATATGATAAATCTACCTTACATCCTACCTATCCGGAACCAGCCACAGTATATGATATCTATATATCTATATATGAGAAATCTACACATTACATCTACCCATCGGTACCAGCACAGTATATGATGAATCTACTATATCTATATATGAAAATTCACCGTTACATCCTACCTATCAAGGTAACCAGCACAGTATTGGGTATTATATATCTAATATGATAAAATCTACCCTTACATCTACCTATACGGTAACCAGCACAATATATGGTATCTATATATCTGTATATGATAAATCTACCCTACATCCTACCTATCCGGTTAACCAGCACATATTATGGTATCTATATATCTGTATATGATAAATCTACCCTTACATCCTACCTATCAGGTAACCAGCCACAGTATATGGTATCTATATATCTGTATATGATAAATCTACCCTTATTCCTACCTATCCGGTAAACCAGCACAGTATATGGTATCTATATATCTATATTGATAAATCTACCCTTACTCCTACCTATCCGGAACCAGCACAGTATATGGTCTCTATATATCATATATGATAAAATCCACCTTTACATCCTACCTATCCGGTAACCAGCACGTATATGATTTCTATATAATCTATATATGAAATCTACCCTTACATCCTACCTATTGGTAACCAGCACAAGTAATGAATCTTATATATCTATATATGATAAATCTACCCTTACATCCTACGTATCTGGTAAACCAGCACAGTATATGGTATCTATATATCTATATATGATAATGCTACCCTTACATCCTACCTATCTGGTAAACATCACAGGATATGATATCTATATATCTATATATGATAAACCTACCCTTACATCTAACTATCTGGTAACCAGCACAGTATATGGTATCTATATATCATATATGATAAATCTACCCTTACATCCTACCTATCTGGTCAACCAGGAAGTATATTGATCTATATATCTAATATGATAAATCTACCTACATCCTACCTATTCTGGTAACCAGCACAGTATATGGTATTTATATATGATAAAATGTACCTTACATCCTACCTATCTGGTAACCAGCACAGGATATATATCTATATATCTACATATGATAAATCTACCCTTACATCCTACCTATCTGGTAACCAGCACAGTATATGGTATCTATATATCTATATATGATAAATCTACCCTTACATCCTACCTTCAGGTAACCAGCACAGTATATGGTATCTATATATCTATATATGATAAATCTACCCTTAACATCCTACCTATCTGGTAACCAGCACAGTATATGGTATCTATATTCTATATATGATAAATCTACCCCTTACATCCTACCTATCTGTAACCAGCACAGTATATGATATCTATATATCTATATATGATAAATCTACCCTTACATCCTACGTATCTGGTAACCAGCACAGTATATGGTATTCTATATATCTATATATGATAAATCTACCCTACATCCTACCTATCTGGTAAACCATCACAGGATATGGTATCTATATATCTATAAATGATAAATCTACCCTTACATCCTCGGATATGCGTAACCAGCCACAGTATTATGGTATCTTATATCTATATATGATAAATCTACCCTACATCCTACCTATCTGGTAACCAGCACAGTATATGATATCTATATATCTATAAATGATTAAATCTACCCTTACATCCTACCTATCTGGTAACCATCACAGGATATGGTACTATATATCTATATATGAAATCTACCCTTACATCCTACTATCGGTAACCAGCACAGTATATGGTATCTATATATCTAATATGATAAATCTACCCTTACATCCTACCTATCCGGAACCAGCACAGTATATGGTATCTATATATCTATATATGATAAATCTACCCTTACATCCAACCTATCTGGTAACCAGCACAGTATATGATATCTATATATGATAAATGTACCCTTACATCCTACCTATCTGGTAACCAGCACAGTATATGATATCTAAAGTCAAAAAAATTAATTTTGATTAATAATAAAAAAGGTTTGTTTTTTTAACCCCCATGTGGCACAGTTACATACACCTATTGACCTACCCCTCCATTACTGTTCCAGCCATACCTAAAGGGTAACTAAAGTCAAAAACACAAATTTTGACCAATCATCAATAAAGTTAGTTTTTTTAACCCCCAACCGGACACAGGTACACACACCTACTGATCTACTTATCCATACTGTGGCCAGCCATACTAAAGGGTATCTAAAGTAAAAAAAAATTTTTGACCAATCTTTAAAAAAGTTTGTTTTTTAAACCCCAACCCGACACAGGTACACACACCTACTGATCTACTTATCCATTACTGTGGCAGCCATACTTAAAGGGAAAGTAAAGTCAAAAAAACAAATTTTGACCAATCATCAAAAAAGATACAGAGAGATTGAATAAAAGTTCTTATCATGAAAATGGTGTAATTTTGCCCTAACCAATCAGATGTTAGCTTTCTGATTGGATTCAAAATTAGCACACTTTGGGCTGGGTCACACAAAAGTTTTTTTTTGTCCCAACAAGCGCTCACTACAAACTCATCATTCCCATTATGGTTTTAAAATCTGCAGCAAACACACAATTCCCTTCCAAAATGCAGCCCTTCAAGCCAAATTCAAAGTTTATACTTAAACTTTCCCTTTCTAGTTGTATTTATACTCTACGCGCTGCGTCCCCAAGTGGCGCTTTATAAATACAATACAACTAATACTATACTTTACGACTATACTATACTACTGTACTATAAACTATACTATACTACTACTATACACTACACTATACATACGACGACACTACATACACTACACTATATGTACTGTACTGTACGATACTAACTATAATACATACAACATTATACTATACGTACTGCTGTACTACATAATAAACTATAAACTATACTACACTACACACACAACAAACACAACAACACGACTCACTACACACACACTACGACTAACAACAATATACGTACTGACGTACTACTATACGTAGACATACTTATCTACACTACTATAACAGGACTTACTATACTATACTAAACTACACACTATACTGTTCTGACTAACAACTAAACTATACTATACTATACTATACTACTCTACACTACACTACACTGTACTGTACTATACTATACTATACTACACTACACTATACTATACTGTACTGAACTATACTAAACTATACTATACCATACTACATTACACTACACTACACTATACTATACGGTACTGTAGTGTTCTAACTAACATTTTAGTAAGGATAAAGATCCCCCCTCTAGAAATGTAGTCTATGTAGTCTATGTAGTCTATGCAGGGACGGATTTCCACAGGCCAGATAGGCCGTGGCCTAGGGCGGCAGAGTTGCTAGGGGTGGCACAAAAACAGGCAGGCATCTTGGATTTCCCCCAGCACTCAAAAAAAAAAAAGCCCAAAAAAAACTGTTGCGGTGTGTAGGGAGCACTATTAAGTTCTCCCCTGATCCCCATTGGTTTTGCCCTGTAACGTCAGAGGATTTTAATCCCGGGGACCTCCTTGGTCTTTCCCAAACAGCCCTGGTGGTTTAGTGGAGGAAGTGAAACATGCGATAGGCACTGATTGCAAGTTCACTTCCTGCAATAGTAAACCGGTGTTTTAAACTGAACATGGGCTTACTATAGTATTTGTGAACGGAGATCAAAGATTTCATTCATAAATAGAACTTCCTTGGTGTCCATTGTTCGGTTACTGAACTGCGGTTCTCCATTAGATCACAGTTTAGTAGCTGCTATAGTAGATGTCACAATGAGAGCTGACTATGGTATTTGTGAATGGGTCAAAAAGGTTCATTCCAAAATAGAGATTAGTGAATGAATGTTAGTTAAAAACTTCAGAGACACAATCAGAACTGATTACCTAAGTATTGATCTTTGCCAATGGAATAAAGAAAAAACATCAACCTGGAGGAGAAGGTAGTCTATAAGTAGTCTATGTAGGTCCATGAAGTCTATGTAGTGTATGTAGTGTATGTATTCTATGTAGTCCATGTAGTCTATGTAGTGTATGTAGTGTATGTATTCTATTGTAGTCCATGTAGTCTAGTATGAGTAGGTATGTATTCATGTAGCCATGCAGTCTATGTAGTGATGTAGGTATGTAGGTATTAGTTATGTAGCAGTAGTCTTTAGAGTCATGTATTCTATGAGTCTATGTAGTCTGTAGGATATGGATAGTCTTGTAGCATATGTATTCTATGTAGTCTATGTAGTCTATGTAGTCTTTAGAGTCTATGTATTCTATGTAGTCATGTACTTAGTCTGTAGTTATGTAGTCTATGTAAGCATATGTATTTCGATGTAGTCTATGTAGTCTTTAGCTATGTTCTATGTAGTTAGTATCTAGTAGTCTATGTAGCATATGTATTCTATGTAGTCCATGTAGTCTTTAGAGTCTATGTATTCTATGTAGTCTATGTAGTCTATGTAGTATATGTAGTCTATGTAGCATATGTATTCTATGTAGTCTATGTAGTCTATGTAGTCTTTAGAGTCTATGTATTCTATGTAGTCTATGTAGTCTATGTAGTATATGTAGTCTATGTAGCATATGTATTCTATGTAGTCTATGTAGTCTATGTAGTCTTAGAGTCTATGTATTCTATGTAGTCTATGTAGTCTTTAGTCTTGTAGTCTTAGAGTTATGTATTCTATGTAGTCTATGTAGTCATGTGTATATGTAGTCTATGTAGTCATATGTATTCTTAATTGTGCTATGTAGTCTATGTAGTCTTAGAGTCATGTATTCTATGTAGTCTATGTAGTCTATGGTAAGTATCTATGTAGCTATGTATCTATGTAGTCTATGTAGTCTATGTATGCTAGTCTAGGAGTCTATGTATTCTATGTAGTCTATGTAGTCTATGTAGTCTTTAGAGTCTAGTATTATATGTTCGTCTATGTATTCTTGTAGTCTATGTAGTCTTTAGTAGTCTATGTATCTATGTAGTCTATGCAGTCTATGTAATCTAGTGCAGTCTATGTAGTCTAGTAGTCTCTGCAAGTCTATTAGTCTAGCTTATGTATCTATGTAGTCTATGTAGTCTCATGTAGTTCTATGCAGTCTATGAGTCTATGTAATCTATGCAGTCTATGTCGTCTATGTAGTATATGTAGTCTAGCAGTCTATGCAGTCTTGTTAGTCATGTAGTTCATTAAGCTATGGATTCTAGTAGTCTATGAGTCTATGTAGTATATGATAGTTATGTATCTATGTAATATATGCAGTCTAGTAGTCTATGTAGTCATTGCAGTCTATGTAGTCTAGGTAATCTATGAGTCTATCGTATTGTGTCTATTGTCTATGCATAGTCTATAGTTCTTAGTCTATGTAGTAGTATGTATGATTCTATGTAGTCTATGTAGTCTATGTAGTTAGCAGTCTAGCAGGCTATGTAGTTTGTAGTCTATGCAGTCTATGTAGTCTAGTAGTCTATGCAGTCTAGGTAGCTATGAGTATATGAGTCTATGCAGTCTATGTCATTATTGAGTCTATGTAGTCTATGTGTCTATGAGTCTATGTCTATGAGTATGTAGTCTATGCAAGTCTATGTCAGTCTATGGTAGTCTATGTAGTCTATGTATGTAGTATATGTAGTGTATGTCTTCTATTGTAGTCTATGTAGTCTATTAGTCTAGTGCAGTCTATGCAGTTATGTAGTCTATGTAGTCTATGCAGTCTAGCAGTCTATGTAGTCTATGATAGTCTATGTAGTTATGTTAGTGATGTATTCTATGTATATATGCAGTCTATGTAGTCTATGCAGTCTATTGCAGTCTATGTAGTCTATGTAGTTATGCAGTCTATGCAGTCTATGTAGTCTATGAGTCTAGTATAGTGGTCTATAATGCATTTATGTAGTATATGTAGCTATTCAGTCTAGTAGTCTATGTAGTTATGCGTCATGCAGTCTATGTACTCTATTTGCAGTCTATGCAGTCGTATGCAGTCTATGCAGTCTATGTAGTCTATGTAGTCTATGCAGGTCTATGCAGTCTATGCAATCTAGTGTCTATAGTATATGTAGTCTATGTAGTCTATGCTAGTCTATGTAGTCTATGTAGTCTATGTAGTTATGCAGTCTATGTAGTCTATGTAGTCTATGCAGCTATGCGTATGCGTCTATGTAGTTATGAGTCTATGAGTCTATGCCAGTCTATGGCAGTCTAGTCTATGTCGTTATGAGTAAGTAGTCTATGCAAGTCTATGAGTCTCATGTAGTCTATGTAGTTAGCGTCTATGCCGGTCTAGTAGTCTATGCAGCATAGAAGTCTATGTGTAGGTATATGCTAGTCTATGCAGTCTAGTGCCAGTCTATGTATTATCTATATGCAGTCTATGTAGTCTATGTAGTCTATGCAGTCTATGCAGTCTCTTAGTTAGTCTATGGTAGTTCTATGCAGTCTATGCAGTCTATGTAGTCTTGTGTCTATGTGTTAATGTAGTGTATGTATGTCTATGTATCTAGTAGTCATGTAGGTTATGCAGTCTATTGATTATAGGTAGTCTATGTAGTCTCTATGAAGTCTATGGCAGTCTATGCAGTATGTAGATAGGTCTATGTAGGTAGTGTAATGTTAGTCTATCGATCAGTCTATTGTAGTTCTATGTGTATATGTCAGGTATGGTCTAGCGTTATGTGATCTCTATGCGTATATGCAGTCTATAGCAGTATGCAGTCTATGTAGTCGATGTAGTCTATGTGCAGGTCTATGCAATCTAGTATTCTATGTAGTCTATGTAGTCATTGCAGTATGTGAGTCTAGTGTAGTCTATGTAGTATATGCAGTTATGTAGTCTATGGTAGTCTATGCAGTCTATCAGGCTATGCAGTCTATGTAGTTATGTTAGTCTATGCAGTCTATGCAGTCTATTGCAGTATATGCAGTCTAAACAGTCTATGTATATATGTCTAATGTAGTCTATGCAGTCTATGCAGTCTATGTACGTTATTGTCTACAGTCTATGTAGTCTATGCAGTCTATCAGTCTATGTGCTATGTAGTCTATGTCAGTCTATGCAGTCTATGTAGGATATAATATGCAGTCTATGTAGTCTTGTAGGTTATGTAGTTATGCCTATTAGTCTATGTAGTCTATGCAGTCTATGCAGTCTATGTATAGTCTATTGTAGTCTATGTAGTATATGTATGTATGTATTCTATGTATAGTCTATGGTAGTCTATGTAGTCTATGCAGGTCTATGCAGTATCATGTAGTCTATGTAGTCTGAGCAGTCTATGCAGTTATGTAGTCTATGTAGTCTATAGTTAGTATTAGTGCATGTCTATGTAGTATAGGTAGTATATTCAGATCATGTAGTCATGTAGTGTATATGGCAGTCTATGCAGTCTAGTGTCTCTATTCAGTCTATGCAGTCTATGCCGTCTATGGCAGTCTATGTAGTCAGTAGTCTATGCAGTCTATGCAATCATATGTTATGTATATGTAGTCTGATGTATAGTCATGTAGTCTATGCAGTCTATGTAGTCTATGTAGTCTAGTGTAGTATATGGCAGTCTATGTAGTTATGTAGTCTATGCAGGTTATGCAGTTATGCAGTCTAGTGTATTATGTAGTCATGCAGATCATGCAGTTCTATTGCAGTTATGCAGTCTAAACAGCTATATGTAGTATATGTAGTCTATGCAGTCTATGCGGTTATGCAGTCCTATGTCAGTATATGTATAGTTATGCCAGTCTATCGTCTATGCAGTCTATGAGTATATAGTGTCTATTGTAGTCTAGTGTAGTATGCAGTCTATGCAGTCTACTAGTTACGCTAGTATATGCAGTATATGCAGTCTATTGTAGTCTATGCGTCTATGTAGTCTATCGTAGTCTATGCAGTCTATGAAGTCTACGTAGTCTATGTAGTCTAGGGTCAAAACTAAGGATTGTAGTCTAGCGAGTCTATGCGTATATGCAGTTCGGTTGATCTCTCTACGTCAAGACCTTAATTTAGCAGGTTTAAACTCCTACCCTTACATCCTACCTATCGCGTAACCATCACAGTATATGGATATCTATATACTATATGTAATCTACCTTACATCCTACCTATCCGGTAACCAGCACAGTCTATGTATCTATATATCATATATGATCAATCTACCCTTACATCCTATCTATCTCGGTAACCATCACAGTATATGATATCTATATATCTATATATGATAAATCTACCCTATCCTACCTATCCGGTAACCAGACAAGTATATGGTATCTATATATCTATATATGATAAATCTACACTTACATCCTACCTATCCGGTAACCAGCAAGTATATGGTATTATATATCATATATGATAAATACCCTACATCCTACCTATCCGGTAACCAGCACAGTATGATCGATCTATATTCTATATGATAAATCTAACCTTACATCCTACCTATCCGTACCAGCACAGTATATGGTATCTATATATCTATATATGATAAATCTAACCTTACATCCTAAGCATATCGGTACCCAGCACAGTATATGGCTACTAATATCTATATATGATAAATCTACCCTTACATCCTACCTATCCGGTAACCAGCACAGTATTGGTATCTATAATCTATATATGTAAATCTACCCTTACATCCTACCTATCCGGTAACCAGCACAGTATATGGTATCTATATATCTATATGATAAAATCTACCTTACATCCTACCTATCCGGTAACCAGCACAGTAGATGGTATTATATATCATATGTAAATCAACTTACATCCTACCTATCCGGTAACCAGCACAGTATAGGTATCTATATATCTATATATGATACATCTATAACCAGCACATTATATGATATCTATATATGATAAATCTACCCTTACATCCTACCTATCTGGTAACCAGCACAGTGTTTGATATCTATATATCTATATATGATAAATCTACCCTTACATCCTACCTATCTGGTAACCAGCACAGTATATGGTATCTATATATCTATATATGATAAATCTAGCCTTACATCCTTAATATCTGATATCCAGCATAGTATATGGTATCTATATATCTATATATGATAAATCTACCCTTACATCCTACCTATCCGGAACCAGCACAGATCAGTAATGATATCTATATATCTATATGATAAATCTACCCTTACACCTGCTATCCGGTAACAGCCACAGTATATGGTATCTATATATGATAAATCTACCTTACATCCTACCTATCAGGTAACCAGACACAGTATATGGTATCTATGTATCTATATATGATAAATCTACACTTACATCCTACCTATCCGGTAACCAGCACAGTATATGATATCTATATATCTATATATGATAAATCTACCCTTTTATCCTACCTATCAGGTAACCAGCACAGTATACGGTATCTATATATCTATATATGATAAATCTACCCTTACATCCTACCTATCCGATAACCAGCACAGTATATGGTATCTATATATCTATATATGATAAATCTACTGGTAACCAGCACAGTATATGGTATCTATATATCTATATATATGATAAATCTACCCTTACATCCTACCTATTAGGTAACCATCACAGTATATGGTATCTATATTTCGATATATGATAAATCTACCCTTACTTCCTACCTATCCGGTAACCAGCACAGTATATGTTATCAATATATCTATATATGATAAACTATCCCTTATATCCTATCTATCTGGTACCAGCACAGTATATGGTATCTATTATATATATATGATAATCTACCCTTACATCCTACCTATCTGGTAACCAGCGCAGTATATGATATCTATATATGATAAATCTACCTTACATCCTACCTATCCGGTAACCACCACAGTATATATATCTATATATCTATATATGATAAATCTACTTACATCCTACCTATCCGTAACCAGCACAGTATATGATATCTACATATCAATATATGATAAATCTACCTTACATACCTACCTATCGGTAACTAGCACAGTATATAGTATCTATATTATATATATATGATAAATCTACCCTTACATCCTACCTATGGTACCAGCGCAGTATATGATCTATTATGATAAATCTACCCTTACATCCTACCTATCAGTACCATCACAGTATATGGTATCTATATATCTATATATGATAAATCTACCTTACATCCTACCTATCGGTAAATAGCACAGTATATGGTATCTATATATCTATATATATGATAAACTTACACCTTACATCCTACCTATCTGGTAACCAGCACAGTATATGATCTATATATGATAAATCTACCTTACATCCTACCATACGGTAACTACAGTATATGATATCTATATATCATATAGATAAATCCACCTTACATCCTACCTATCCGGTAACCATCACAGATATGGTATCTATATACTATATATGATAAACTTACCCTTACATCCTACCTATCCGGTAACCAGACACAGTATATGGAATTATATCTCTATATATGATAAATCTACCCTTCATCCTATCTGGTAACCAGCAAGTATATGGTATCTATATTAGCACAGATATGGTATCTATAAATCTATATATGATAAATCTACCCTACTCCAACTATCCGGTAACCAGCACAGTATATGGTATCTATATATCTATAATGATAAATCTACCCTTACATCCTACCTATCTGGTAACCACCACAGTATATGATATCTATAATTCTATATGATATAAATCTACCTTACATCCTACCTATCTGGTAACTAGCACAGTATATGATATCTATATATCATTATATGGTAAATCTACCTTACATCCTACCTATCCTGTAACTAGCACAGTATATGGTATCTATATATCTAATATTGATAAATCTACCCTTACATCTACCTATGGTAACCAGCACAGTATATGTTATCTATATATCTATATATGATAAATCTACCCTTACATCCACCTATCTGGAACCAGCAAAGTATATGGTATCTATATAGCACAGTATATGGTATTAGATATCTATATGATATATTCTACCCTTACATCCTACCTACTAGTAACCAGCACAGTATATATCTATATATGATAAATCACCCTTACATCCTACCTATCGGTAACCATCACAGTATATGATATGTATATATCTATATATGATAAATCTACCTTACATCTACCTACCGGTAACCAGCGCAGTATATGGTATCTATACATATATATATGATAAATCTACACTTACATCCTACCTATCCGGTAACCAGCACAGTATATGGTATCTATATATCTATATATGATAAATCTACCCTTACATCCTACCTATCCGGTTAACCAGCACAGTATATGTATCTATATATTATATATGATAAATCTACCCTTACATCCTACCTATCCGGTAACACACAGTATATGTATCTATATATCTTATATATGATAAATCACGCCTTACTCCTACCTATCCGGTAACCAGCACAGTATATGGTATCTATATATCTATATTGATAAATCTACCTTACATCCTACCTATCCGGTACCCGCACAGTATCATGGTATCTATATATCTATTATGATAATCTACCCTTACATCCTACCTATCCGGTAACCAGCACAGTATATGGTATCTATATATCTATGATAGATAATCTACCCTTACATCCTACCTATCCGGTAACCAGCACAGTATATGGTATCTATATATCTATATATGATAAATCTACCCTTACATCCTAACCTATCCGTACCAGCACAGTATATGAGATCTATATATCTATATATGATAAATCTACCCTTACATCCTACCTATCCGGTAACCAGCACAGTATATGGTATCTATATTATCTATATATGATAAATCTAACCTTACATCCTACCTATCCGGTAACCAGCACAGTATATGGTATCTATATATCTATATGTAAATCTACCCTTCACATCCTACCTATCGGTAACCAGCACAGTATATGGTATCTATTATCTAATATGATAAATCTACACCTTACATCCTACCTATCGGTAACCAGCACAGTATATGTTATCTATATATGATAAAATTACCCTTACATCTACCTATCCGGTAACCAGCACAGTATAGTGTATCTATATATCTATATATGTAAATCTACCCTTACATCCTACCTATCCGGTAACCAGCACAGTATATGTAATCTATATATCTATATATGATAAATCTACCTTACATCCTACCTATCCGGTAACCAGCACAGTATATGGATCTACTATCTATATATGAAAATCATACCCTTACATCCTACCTATCCGGTAACCAGCACAGTATATGTATTCATATATCTATATATGATAAATCTACCCTTACATCCTACCTATCGGTAACCAGCACAGTAATGTACTATATATCTATATATGATAAATCTACCCTTACATCCTACCTATCCGGTAACCAGCACAGTATATGGTATCTATATATCTATATATGATAAATCTACCCTTACATCCTACCTATCCGGAACCAGCACAGTATATGGTATCTATATATCTATATATGATAAATCTACCCTTACATCCTACCTATCCGTAACCAGCACAGTATATGGTATCTATATCTATATATGATAAATCTACCCTTACATCCTACTATCCGGTAACCACACGTATATGATATCTATATATCTATATATTAAATCTACCCTTACATCCTACCTATCCGGTAACCACACAGTATATGGTATCTATATATCTATATATGATAAATCTACCCTTACATCCTACCTATCCGGTAACCAGCACAGTATATGATATTATATTATATATGATAAATCTACCCTTACATCACCTATCCGTAACCACACAGTTATTGTATCTATATATCTATATATGATAATCTACCCTTACATCCTACCTATCGGTAACCAGCACAGTATATTATATATATATCTATATGATAAATCTACCCTTACATCCTACATCCGGTAACCACACAGTAATATGGATATCTATAATCTATATGATTAAATCTACCTTACATCCTACCTATCCGTAACCGCACAGTATATGATCTATATATATATATATGAATCTACCTTAATCCTACCTAGTCCGGTAACCAGCACAGATATGTATCTATATATCTATATATGTATAAATCTACCCTTACATCCTACCTATATCGGTAACCAGCACAGTATATGATCTATATATCTATATATGATAAATCTACACCTTACATCCTACCTATATGGTAACCAGCACAGTGTATGTATATATATATATGATAAATCTTACCCACATCCCTAACCTATCGGTAACGCAGTATATGGTCTATTATATCTATATATGATAATCTACCCTTACATACTACTATGGTACCAATCCTTCTTTGGATTCTATCCCATTATCTATCAGAAACTAATTAGCATTAAATCTACCCTACATCCCTATCCGGTAACCAGCACAGTATATGATATCATATATCTATATATGATAAATTACCCTTACATCCTACCTATCCGGTAACCAGCACAGTATATGTATCTATATATCTATATATGAATAATCAACCTTACATCCTACCTATCCGGTAACCAGCACAGTATATGGTATCTATATATCTAATATGATATAATCTACCCTTACATCCTACCTATGGTAACCAGCACAGTATAGGATCTATATCTTATATGATAAATCTACCCTTACATCCTACCTATCCGGTAACCAGCACAGTATATGGTATTATATCATAATGATAAATCTACCCTACATCCTACTATCCGGTAACCACACAGTATATGGTATCTATATATCTATATGATGATAATCTACCCTTACATCCTACCTATCCGGTAACCAGCACGTATATGATATCTATATATCTATAATGATAAATCTACACCCTTACATCCTACCTATCCGGTAACCAGCACAGTATATGGTATCATATATCTATATATGATAAATCTAACCCTTACATCCTACCTATCCGGTAACCAGCACAGTATATGGTTATTAATATATCTATATATGATAAATCTACCCTACATCCTACCTATACCGGTAACCAGCACAGTATATGTATTTATATCTATATATGATAAATCTACCCTTACATCCTCCTATCCGGTAACCAGACACAGTATATGGTATCTATAATATCTATATGATAATCTACCCTTACATCCTCCTATCGGTAACACACAGTATATGGTATCTATATATCTATATATGATAAATCTGCCCTTACATCCACCTATCCGGTAACCAGCACAGTATATATGTATCTATATACTCTATATGATATTTACACCTACACCTACCTATCGGTAACCAGCACGTATATGGTATCATATATGCATAAATCTACCCTTACATCCTACTATCTGGTAACCACACATATATATATCTATTTCTATATATGATAAATCTACCCTTATCCTACCTATCCGGTAACCAGCACAGTATATGGTATCTATATATCTATATATGATAAATCTACCTTACAATCCTACCTATCAGGTAACCACACAGTATATGAATCTATATATCTCTAATGATAATCTAACCCTTACATCCTACCTATCCGGTAACCACACAGTATATGATATCTATATATCTATATTGATAAATCTACCCTTACATCCTACCTATCGGTCAATCCACGATAGATATATTAATATATTCTATATATGATAAATATCTACCTTACATCCTACCTATCCGGTAACCAGCACAGTATATGGTACTATATATATCTTATATATAAAATCTACCCTAATCCTACCTATCCGTAACCAGGACAGTATTAAATCTTATATGTATCTACAAATAATATAGGACAGCAGATTGTATCTATATATCTATATATGATAAATCTACCTTACATCCTACCTATCTGGTAACCACCACAGTATATGGTATCTATATATCAATATATGATAAATCTACCCTTACATCCTACCTATCCGTAACCACACAGTATATGGTATCTATATCTATATATGATAAATCTACCCTTACATCCTACCTATCCGGTAACCCAGCACAGTATATGATATCTATTATTAAATCTACCCTTACATCCTACCTATCGGTAACCAGCACAGTATATGGTATCTATATATCATATATGTAATCTACCTTACATCCTACCTATCCGGTAACCAGCACAGTATATGGTATCTATATATCTATATTATGATATAATCTACCTTACATCCTACCATCCGGTAACCAGCACAGTATATGGTTTTTTATTTGTACTTATTTTCTATTTTTCTTTTATCTTTTTTTTTTTATATTATCTTTATTTATTTTTTTTATATTTATTTTTATTATATCTTTGTATTATTATGAGTAATTAGTATTATCTATATATTATCTATCTTATATCGTTGTATAAATTATATCTATCTATATTGATAAATTATTAGCTATCTTACATCATTTATTATGTATTATTTAATAATTTGGTACTCTACATATATTCTATATATAAATATACCTACATCTACCTATCCGGTAACCAGCACAGATATGGTATCTATATCTATATATGATAAATCTACCATATAATCCTACCTATCCGGTAACCAGCACAGTATATAATATCTTATATGATAATTACTACCCTTACATCCTACCTATCCGGTAACCAGCACAGTATATGGTATCTATATATCTATATTATGATAAATCTACCTTACATCCTACCTATCTGGTAAACCAGCACAGATATATAAGATCTATATATGATAAATCCCTTACATCCTACCTATCCGGTAACCAGCACAGTATATGATATCTATATATCTATATATGATAAATCTACCCTTACATCCTACCTATCCGGTAACCAGCACAGTATATGATATCTATATACTATATATATGATAAATCTACCTTACATCCACCTATCGGTACCAGCACAGATTTGAGATCTATATATCTATATATGATAAATCTACCCTTACATCCTACCTATCTGGTAACCAGCACAGTATATGATATTATATATGATAAATCTACCCTTACATCCTACCTTCCGGTAACCAGCACAGTATATGAGTATCTATATATCTATATATGAAAATCTACCTTCATCCTACCTATCTGTAACCAGCACAGTATATGTATCTATATATGATAAATCTACCCTTACATCCTACTATCCGGTAACCAGCACATGTATGATATCTATATATCTATAATGATAAATCTACCCTTACATCCTACCTATCCGGTAACCATCACAGTATATGATATCTATATATCTATATATGATAAATCTACCCTTACATCCTACCTATCAGGTAACCATCACAGTATATGCAGGGAGATTAAATAAAAGTTCTTATCGTTTAAAATGGTGCTAATTTTGCCCCAACCAATAGATCTTCTTAACATTTGAAAGCAACATATATGATTGGTTTGGGCAAAATTAGCACCATTTTAACTGATAAGAACTTTTATTGAATTACCCTGATGGTATCTATATATCTATATATGATAAATCTACCCTTACATCCCACCTATCCGGTAAACATCACATATATGATATCTATATATCTATATATGATAAATCTACATTACAT
Source organism: Hymenochirus boettgeri (assembly GCA_019447015.1). Classification (NCBI taxonomy): domain Eukaryota; kingdom Metazoa; phylum Chordata; class Amphibia; order Anura; family Pipidae; genus Hymenochirus; species Hymenochirus boettgeri. The sequence goes on along the minus strand of JAACNH010000989.1, from coordinate 65,480 downwards.
CCTACCTATCGGTAACACAGCACAGTATATGGTAACTATATATCTATATATGATAAATCTACCCTTACACCTACCTATCTGATACCAGCAAGTATATGGTATTCTATATATCTATATATGATAAATCTACCCTTACTTCCTACCTATCCGGTAACCAGCACAGTATATGATATCTATATATCATAATGATAAATCTACCCTTACACCCGCCATCCGGAACCAGCCACAGTATAGGTATCTAATATGATAAATCTACCCTTACATCCTACCTATCGGTAACCAGCACAGTGATATGGTATCTATTATCATATATGATAATCTACATTACATCCTACCTATCCGGTAACCAGCACAGTATATGATATCTATATATGATATATGATAAATCTACCCTTTTTCCTACCTATAGTAACCAGCACAGTATACGGTATCTATATATCTATATATGATAAATCTACCCTTACATCCTACCATCCGATAACCAGCCACGTATATGGTATCTATATATCTATATATGCTACATTCTATGGTAACCAGCACAGTATATGGTATCTATATATCTATATATGATAAATCTACCCTTACTCCTACCATTAGAACCATCACAGTATATGGTATCTATATTCGATATATGATAAATCTACCCTTACTTCCTACCTATCCGGTAACCAGCACCAGTATATGTTATCAATATATCTATTATGATAAATCTACCCTTAATCCTACCTATATCTGGTAACCAGCACAGTATATGGTATCTATTATCTATATATGATAAATCTACCCTTACATCCTACCTATCTGGTAACCAGCGCAGTATATGTATCTATAATGATTAAATCTAACTTACATCCTACCTATCCGGTAACCACCACAGTATATGATCTATATATCTATATATTGATAAAATCTACCTTAACATCCTACCTATCGGTAACCAGCACAGTATATGATATCTAATATCAATATATGATAAAATCTACCTTACATCTACCTATCCGGTAACTAGCACATATGATAGTATCTATATATCTATATATATGATTAAATCTACCTTACATCCTACCTATTGGTAACCAGCGCAGTATATGATATTATTTATGATAAATCTACCCTTAACATCTACCTATCAGTAACCATCACAGTATATGGTATCTATATATTATATATGATAAATCTACCTTAATACTACATTCCGGTAACTCGCACAGTATATGGTATCTATATATCATATATATGATAAATCTACCCTTACATCCTACCTATCTGGTAACCAGCACAGTATATGATATCTATATATGATAAATCTACCTTACACCTACCTATCGGTACTACAGTATATGATATCTATATATCTATATATGATAAATCACCCTTACATCCTACCTATCCGGTAACCATCACAGTATATGGTATTCATATATCTATATATGATAATCTACCCTTACATCCTACCTATCCGGTAACCAGCACAGTATATGGAATCTATATATCTATATATGATAAATCTACCCTTACATCCTATCTGGTAACCAGCACAGTATATGGTATCTATATAGCACAGTATATGGTATCTATATATCTATATATGATAAATCTACCCTTACATCCTACCTATCCGGTAACCAGCACAGTATATGGTATCTATATATCTATAAATGATAAATCTACCCTTACATCCTACATATCGTAACCACCACAGTATATGATATCTATATTCTATATATGATAAATCTACCTTACATCTACCATCTGGTAACTAGCACAGTATATGTATCTATATATCTATATTGGTAAATCTACCTTACACCTTCCTACCTATCCTGTAACTAGACAGTATATGGTATTATATATCTATATATATGTAAATCTACCCTTACATCACCATCGGTAACCAGCACAGTATATGGTATCTATATATCTATATATGATAAATCTACCCTTACATCCACCTATCGGTAACCAGCACAGATATGTATATATATAGCACAGTATATGGTATTCAGCTATCTATATATGATATATCTACCCTTACATCCTACCTACTAGCACAGCACAGTATATATCTATATATGATAAATCTACCCTTACATCCTACCATCGGTAACCATCACAGTATATGATATGTATATATCTATATATGATAAATCTACCTTACATCCTACCTATCCGGTAACCAGCGCAGTATATGGTATCTATACATCTATATATGATAAATCTACCTTACATCCTACCTATCCAGTAACCAGCACAGTATATGGTATCTATATATCTATATATGATAAATCTACCCTACATCCTACCTACGGTAACCAGCACAGTATATGGTATCTATATATCTAATATGATAAATCTACACTTACATCCTACCTATCCGGTAACCAGCACAGTATATGGTATCTATATATCTATATATGAAAATCTACCCTTACATCCTACCTATCCGGTAACCAGCACAGTATATGGTATCTAATATCTATATATGATAAATCTACCCTTACATCCTACCTATCCGGTAACAGCACAGTATATGATATTATATATCTATATATGATAAATCTACCCTTACATCCTACCTATCCGGTAACCAGCACAGTATATGATATCTATATATCTATATATGATAAATCTACCCTTACATCCTACCTATCCAGTAACCAGCACAGTATATGATATCTATATATCTATATATGATAAATCTACCTTACATCCTACCTATCCGGTAACCAGCACAGTATATGGTATCTATTTGACGCAAAACACCACCATCACCACAAACATCACCACAACAACCACCATCACCAAAAACTCAAGAATTACCACAAACACCACCCATTACCCCCACAAACAACCACCATCACACAAACTCCAGAATTACCACAAACACACCATGACCCAAACACACCACCATCACCACAAACCCAGAATTACACCAAACCACATCACCACAAGGAACAATGACATGTGATTTCATTGGGCTTTGTATACTCCTTCTGGCCATAATGATCAATGGGATGTGGATGATTCTAGTGATGATAAGAACAATCTCCACTTGGTGGTTCAGCTAGAACTACCAGGTATGTGGACCTCCAGATGATTGACATTTAAATCTCCCAGCATTGTAACAACAGCAGAGTGCTGACAGGGAATGCTGGGAGTTGTAGTTTTTCAAAACATGCATAAATATCTACACTCATATAAAGGTGTAGGTTTTCATCACTGCACTCCACCTGCTCCCTACCCATAATCCTATGTTATGGTACCTGCTCATTGTAACTTCACTATCTCCCATAATGCAAGTTTACACAGTGGGTGGAGATTGAAATGTATATTCTGCAGGACATAGTTATAAAATCATAATCAAACTTTAACTTGTAGTTATACTGGTATTAGTGGATACCTATCCCTGTCACAGATCACAGGAAATATTTGCAGATTAAAATGACTAGAAGTTGGGGACAGTAGAGGCCCTGGGTAGGTAGAAGTTGGACAGTAGAGGCCCATGGGTAGGTAGAAGTTGGGGACAGTAGAGGGCCATGGGTAGGTAGAAGTTGAGGACAGTAGAGGGCCATGGTAGGTAGAAGTTGGGGACAGTAGAGGCCCATGGGTAGTAAAGTTGGGGACAGTAGAGGCCATGGTAGGTAGAAGTTGATGACAGTAGAGGGCCATGGGTAGGTAGAAGTTGGGACAGTAGAGGCCCATGGGTAGTTATGAAGTTGGGGACAGTAGAGTCCCCATGGGTAGGTAGAAGTTGGGGACAGTAGAGGGCCATGGTATGTAGAATTGGGGACAGTAAGAGGCCATGGTAGGTAGAAGTTGGTGACCGTAGAGCCCTGGGTAGGTAGTTGGACGTAGAGGGCCATGGGTAGGTAGAAGTTGGGGACAGTAGAGGCCATGTATGTAGTTAGGGACAGTAGAGCCCATGGGTAGGTAGAAGTTGGGGACAGTATAGGGCCATGTGTAGGTAGAATTGAGGACAGTAAGGGCCATGGGTAGGTAAAGTTGGGGACAGTAGAGGCCCATGGTTGTAGAAGTGGGACAGTAGAGGGCCATGTTAGGTAGAAGTTGAGGACAGTAGAGGGCCATGGGTAGGTAGAGTTGGGGACAGTAGAGGCCCATGGGTAGTTAGAAGTTTGGGGACGAGAGTCCTCAGGGTAGGTAGAAGTTGGGGACAGTAAGAGGGCCATGGGTAGGTAGAAGTTGGGGACAGTAGAGGGCCATGGTAGGTAGAAGTTGGGGACCGTAGAGGCCCATGGGTAGGTAGAAGTTGGGGACAGTAGAGGCCCATGGGTAATGTAGTTAGGGACAGTAGAGGCCCATGGTTGGTAGAAGTTGGGGACCGTAGAGGCCCATGGGTAGGTAGAAGTTGGGACAGTAGAGGCTCAAGGCAGGTAGAATTGGACCGTAAGGCCCATGGGTATGTAGTTGGGACAGTAGGGATATATTATATAGATGAGTTTTTCCTTTGGTTGATGGAGAGGGATCACCCTGCCTACTCTGTACTGTACATTGTACTCTATACGAGGGATTTCCTAAATTTGTTTGAAAACAATTTGAATACAACTCCCAGCATTCCCACTACAACATTCACAATAATCAGAAGGCATACAGGGAATGCTGGGAGTTGTATTTCTCAGACATTGTTTGTTTTATTCCTGACAAAGGACTGTTTGTCTGAAACACATTTCAATACAGGCACACTAGCAGCACAGCACTGCGTGGCATTCCCTTTATCTTGTCTTTAATGTATATACGGACAGTAAGACTAATTGAAGCTTCTATTAATCACATCTTGCCACTTCACTGCTGGCTGCTACCCCGGCTAATTCCTATAGTTTGATACAAAGACAACTTTCCATCACCACAAACACCTCCATCATCCACCACAACACCACCAATCACCACAAACACCTCCATCACCACAAACACCTCCATCACCACCATCACCCCAACACTCCAGAATTACCACAACCACCACCATCACCACAAACACCTCCATCCCACACACCACCATCACCACAAACAACCCCATTCACCACAACACCTCCATCACCACCATCACCCCAACTCCAGAATTACCACAACACACCACCATCACCACAAACAACACAAACTCCAGAATTACCACAAAACCACCCATGACCACAAACATCACCATGACCACAAACACCACCATTAACCACAAACATCACCATCACCACAACACCATATCTGTTGTATTCAATTAGGTCACTGGACTTGAAGTTTAGTTGTTGAAGACGTTCGCTAGTCATCCGACTGGCTTTCTCATTCAAATGACTTGTACAAATCTGTGGCAATTATGTACCCTGGAAAATCCCAATTAGCATATCACCGCCAGGTGTTAAGGGTGTGATTAGATAGTGGCTATCTAATCACACCCTTCCTATAACACCTCTTAGCCACTATCCAATCACCAAACAACCTAACACCTGGCTGTGATATGCTAATTGGGTTTTCCAGGGTACATAATTGCCACAGTTCTTGTACAAATCATTCTGAATTGAGAAAGCCAGTCGGATGACTAGCGAAACGTCTTCAAGAACTACATTTCAAGTCTTGATCTATGAATACAACAATATACCATGACCTGGATGAATGAGAACCTTCACAAGCACATCACCACACCACCATCACCAAAACTCCAGAATTCACCACAAACACCACCATGACCACAAACACCACACCACCACACACCACAAACTCCAGAATTACCACAAACACCACCATCACCACAAACTCCAAATTACCCACAACACCACCATCACCCCAAACTCCAGAATTACACACCACCCCATCACCACCCCAAACACCATCACCCCAAACCCACCACCATCACCACAACACACACCATCACACCACCATGACCACAAACAACACTATCACCACAACCACCACCATCACCACCAAACAACACTATCACCACAACACCACCATGACCACAACAACACTATCACCACAACACACACACCATGACCACAACACCACCATCACCACACCAACCACCATCACCACAACCACCATCACCACAAACACTATTAATGTTTTTCAAAATTAATTCCAGTATGTCCTAGAGATAAATGTTCCATCTTTCCCAATATGTCCTCCCAGCTAAGGTTGATGCATCACCCAGTCATTGATCTTGCTTCCACCATTCGAAGATCCATGTTTATCCCTGTGTTCCTGCTATTGCTGGCAGAAGGGAGAGGTGAGTATCATTGGTAATGAATGTTGAGTCAGTGGCCCCTCAATTACCAAACTTTTCCAATGGTGGCTTTATCTCCAAGCTGCAAAGATCCATAAACAGAGGCACATGTTGTGTTCACTGTCCATTTATTGTGACGTACAAATGTTTTCACCCCTTCGCCAGTCAATGCAAATATCATGTCTGCAGCGCAGAGTAACAGCTGGGCCAAGCATAGGAATCCATTTAATGACACAGAGCTCAGAACAGCCCCATTTACCATTAGTCTAATTTCTTTTGGGTATTCCATTAAAAATAACCAAACCTATTTCTAACCAGTTACAAATAACATACTACCAGTGCTGAGCCAATTATCATAGTCTTCAACACCTGTAGGGTCACACTGGCCAACCAAAACACCAGGGAACCCCACATTAGGCCCATTGCCATTTTAACAAACAACCTCTAATTCTCCATGTAACCGGAATTATTTTGGCTTGTTTTGTCTAAGGGATTGTCATAGGCATTGTTTTGTCTAAGGATTGTCTAGGCATTGTTTGTCTAAGGGATTGTCTAAGAGCATTGTTGTCTAAGGATTGTCTAAGCATGTTTGTCTAAGGGATTTGTCAATGCCTTGTTTGTCTAAGGGATTGTCTAAGGCATTGTCTAAGGGATTGTCTAAGGGATTGTTTGTCTAAGGGATGGTCTAGGCTTGTTTGTCTAAGGGATTGTCTAAGGCATTGTTTTGTCTAGGATTGTCTAAGGCATTGTCTAGGATTGTCTAAGGGATTGTTTGTCTAAGGGATGGTCTGAGGGATTTTTGTCTAAGGTTATTGTCTAAGGGATTCAAGCCTGTTTGTCTAAGGGATTGTCTAATGGGCATTGTTTTGTCTAAGGGATTGTCTAAGGCATTGTTTTGTCTAAGGGATTGTTCTAAGGCATTGTTTTTTGTCTAAGGGATTGTCTAAGGATTGTTTTCTAGGGATTGTCTAAGGCATTGTTTTGGTTTCTAAGGGATTGTCTAAGGCATTTGTTTTGTCTAAGGGATTGTCTAAGGGCATTGTTTTCTAAGGATTGTCTAAGGCATTGTTTGTCTAAGGGATTGTCTAGGCAATTGTTTGTCTAAGGGATTGTCGAAGGCATTGTTTGTCTAAGGGATGTCAAGCTTGTTTGTCTAAGGGATTGTCTAAGGCATTGGTTTGTCTAGGATTGTCTAAGGCATTGTTTGTCTAAGGGATTGTCTAAGGGCATTGTTTGTCTAAGGGATGGCCTAGGTTGTCTAAGGCATTGTTTGTCTAGGGATTGTCCTAGGGATTGTTTGTCCTAAGGATTGTCTCAAGGCATGTTTGTCTAAGGGTTGTCAAGGGATTGTTTTGTCTAAGGGATTGTCTAAGGCATTTGTTTGTCTAAGGCTGGGTCTAGGATTGTTCTAAGGCATTGTTTGTCTAAGGATTGTCTAAGCATTGTTTTGTCCTAAGGATTGTCTAAGGATTGTCCTAAGGCAGTTGTTTTTCTAAGGGATTGTCTAAGCAATGGGTTTGTCTAAGGGATTGTCTAGGCAATTGTTTGTCCTAAGGGATTGTCCTAAGTTTGTTTGGTCTAAGGGATTGTCTAAGGCATTGTTGTCTAAGGATTGTCTAAGTGTCTATTGTTTCGGGTCTAGGGATTGTCTAAGGCATGTTTTGTTAAGGGATTGTCTAAGGGATTGGTCCTAGGCATTGTTTTCTAAGGGATTGTCTAGGCATTGTTTGTCTAAGGGATTGTTCCTAAGGCATTGTTTGTCTAGGGTTGTCTAATGCTTGTTTTGTCTAAGGGATTGTCTAAGGCATTGTTTGTTCTAAGGGATTTCTAGGCATTGTTTGTCTAAGGGTTGTCTAGGCATTGCGTTTCTAGGATGTCTAAGGCATTGGTTTGTCTAAGTGGATTGTCTAAGGCATTGTTTGTCTAAGGGATGTTACTTCTAAATTCATTGTACAGCAGAATTTTGTCCACATGTGGTGATTTTCTCTGTCTACACAGAAGTGAAGGTTTTTATCCTTCATTGAGGGTCTGCAGAGCTTCCTTGCCCCTTCGCCCGACACGGGGAAACTCCCAGAAGGATTAAAGTTGATTTGGCAGAAGAAAGTGAAGGGGGTGAAGATCTCGTGGTTTCATTTCTCAAAATGGTGAAGATGAGGACGACAAGCAGAGTGAAGAATTTCAGGGCAGAACATCAATCCCATAAGATTGGCTGAAGAAATCATCTGCTACACTAACGCTAGACATCCCTCTCGGCCACGATCCAGTACATTATCTTTGCATTGTTTCCTGGTTTTCCCATGGGGCCCAATACACAAACCATCTGCTCTAATGTGTTCTTAACTGTGAATACTGGTGAGTATGGAGATGCCAATTTGGGCAGAGTTACAATATTAATTTGGACCTGTATACAAGAGCATGTATGTCCCGCAATTTGATTAGAGCCAATGAGGAGCGATGTTTAGCTGGAATCTCCATGGTATGCCTACTGACCTGTTAGAGAAATCAGTAGGTCCGCCCAACCCCTAGTACATGTTAGAGATATTACAGGGTCTTCATGCAGCATATCTTTATTTTCTAAATATTTATATACCATATCGAGTATAAACCGAACCCAGTATAAACTGAGGCTCCTACCTTTCCCCTTAAAAGGATAAAACGATTGACTCGAATATAAATCGAGGTAGAATTATGACCACTACTGCCTTCTGATTCTGTATTGTTTTGAGGCTTTAGTTGCCCTTTAAATGGACAGCAAATAATTCCCATACAGTAATAGCCAAATCCATATGTCTATTACGTATGGTTATTACTGTTATGGGAATTCTGCTGTCCATTTAAGGGCAACTAAATGCCTCAAAACAATACAGAATAGAAGGCAACAATAGATACCATCCTCCTTCTGTATTGTTTTTAGGCTTTAGTTGAACCTTCATTTACAGCAGAAGTCCCATATAGTATAACCATACTGGATTTTGGCTATTACTGTATGGGAATTTTTCTGGCCATTTAAAACTAAAGCCTCATTCCTTGGGCACTCCTCCAGATGTTTGGAAACTACACCATCCCAGTATGCTTTTTCTCCCCCCCCCCCCCCCCCCCTTCTGTGAGCCCCTACAGTTGCCTTCTCCCTACTGCTCTGGTTCCTCTCTTCTGCTCAGGTGGCCGCATGCTCCACATTCCTCTCTGGCTGACGTCACTACTCGGTGACGGCCTCACTTCCTGGTGCCGAGTAGTGACGTCAGCCAGCAGAGGACGCTGAGTGTGGCGGCCGGCCAGAGCAGGTAAGTATTTGACTCGAGTATAACCCGAGACTCAATTTTTAGCTATTTTTTTGTACCTTTATATAGACACGAACTCCTCAGTGACTTCTAATATCCTTATAATTTACAGTAGGGGATACATTATCCTTATAATACATGAGTGGTACCCAGAGTTCCCTGTATAACTCAGTCCTGTGTCCTTGTACCTTTATATGACACAGACCTCCTCAGTGACTCTTAATAATCGTTATAATTTACAGTAGGGGATTACATTATCCCTTATAATGCATGAGTGGTACCCAGATTTTCCCTTTATAAAACTTAAGCTGGGTACAACACTAACAATAAAGCCCCGATAACCGTCGGATCCGACGGTATCGGGGTTTTACGTTTAGTGTTGTACCTCGTTTCCTGAACGAGCGCGCGGCCGCCAAACGAATCGGGTCGGCGAACGCTTCGGTTCGGGAAAGGCCGAAAATTTCCATCGGCCGCGCTAGACTCCCTATAGAGGATCTACGTGGCCGATGGAAACACACAGTCCCGAGCGTTCTCCTTATGAAGTTCATAGGAGAACGCTCGGGACTGTATGTATGCAATCTTTAAAGATGGCAGACAGATCTTGCAGATCCTGTCTGTCATCTTTCAGAAATCTGTGCTGTGTGTACCTAGCTTTACTCTGTGTCCTTGTCCTTTATATAGACACAGACCTCCTCCATGACTCTAATATCGTTATAAATTTACAGTAGGGGAATACATTATCCCTTATAATGCAATGAGTGGTACCCAGAGTTCCCTGTATAACTCATCCTGTGTCCTTGTACCTTATAATAGACAACAGACCTCCTCAGTGACTTCTAATATCCTATAATTTACATTAGGATACATTACCCTTATAATCATGAGTGTACCCAGAGTTCCTGTATAACTCAGTCTGTGTCCTTGTACCTTTATATAGACACAGAACTACTCAGTGACTTCTAATATCGTTATAATTTACACGTAGGGGATACATTATCCCTTATACTGCATGAGTGGTACCCAAGTTTCCCTGTATAAAACTTAGTCTGTGTCCTTGTAAACTTTATATGGCCCAGACCTCCTCATGACTTCTAATATCGTTATATATTTACAGTAGGGGATACATTATCCCTTTAATGCATCGTGGTACCCAGAGTTCCCTGTTAAAAACTTAGTCTGTGTCCTTGTACATTTATATATACACAGAACTCCTCAGTGACTTCTAATATCCTTATATTTATATTCTAAACTATCCACTATATAAACTACAATCAACATAGCCACCTTAAAGCTCACCAGAAATTTTAATTCAAGGGCAATTCAGTAATGAAATGAAATAACTACAGGCTATTAACATTGATCCATTGTTTCTTTTACACAGATCAGTGGAGATATACCGATTATCACCATTCTTATCCTCGTATCTGTTGATTGCGTTGACTATTTGTCTGTCTCAAGGTAAATACTGCAGTTTTCTTTCTCTAGCAAATCCAATTTTAATTTTGGTTATATTTTAACAGCATTTGTTCTTTTCTATTTGTTTTGTGATTTCTTTATTCGTTAAATGATCTTTCCCTAGCAGTCAGCACCATAAGTTACGAATTATAATGCAAACAGAAATCAATGATCTGTTTAAAGGGAAAGTTTAAGTCAAATCGCAATGTAACTCCATTCCATCACGCTAAAATCGCATTTAAAGGGTGGACTAATGAAGATAGTTAAAAGAATAGATGGTGTGAAGCAATTAAATGCATTATATCAGGCCAGGGAACATCTTTAAACATAAAGCCAAATTGGCAAAACACACCGCAGCTGATGATTTTCACGTGTTTGCCATCCATCATAGCATGGCCTTACTTACAAATAGTGCATCTTCAAAGTAAAGAGCTTATTAACCTATGAATAATACATGGGAATTAAGGGAACATGACGTAAGTAACCATGATGGCTCTTTGTGGATTTTCCCAGGTCTCCCAGGTCTTCCAGCCACATGGTCCTCCTGCTGTTCACACCGCGATCTTCCTAGCACCAGTGACATTTTATATCTTCCTAGTTAACGTATTTTACTCACAGTGGTTGTGTAATGCTTCAATGAATTGGGGGAGGTTTTGATTTAAATCCAGGTACAGCCAAATGTGTTGTTTCTTTCTTTCATTCATTGATAAAACATTGAGATTTTTACCAACAGCCGCAATGCGAGTCCTAATTTACCCAAGTGTCACTTTAAGAATGGAATTTGCATCAGCTACATATGTTTTGGAAAACTCACGCCACTGCCTCTGGAGAGTTTTTAAAGGTGCACTCCTCTTAAATCGTATATAGTTAAATCCCCCTCCCCCTAACCTGCAATATCTGAAAGATACAAGACTAACCTGAAATGCTGGCACAATGTCCTGTTAACCCCCTCTTTCCGCTTCCTGGTCCTTCCAGCAACTGTCCAGTCATGGGTGTGACAGTTGACATCACAGCCAATGAGTGAAGCTATACCCCTATCCTGCCCACTCCTGAGCACGTGTAATATTATAACAAGCTTGGAGAAGAGGCGGAAACCTAGAGGCAGAGGGAAGGGGGAGAACAACATGTTTCTTTTGCGACACACGCCAGGTACCAAAAAATTCAATTTACGGAGACCAACTGCAAAATAAATGACCGCAGGGGAAATAGATTGTGGCACTCTAAATGATCCTTATCCACAAAGATTTAAAACCATTTTGCTTCCCAGCTTGGAACTGTAAATTCATCCCTCAGGACCCCGTACTTTTTTCTGGCTTTATACTTTTTCCTACTTTTTCCCATTTCCTGGTGCTGCTGGATTGCGATTGGGCAGGGTAGACAATTCTACTAAAAGCCGACCACCCCCACCAGTAGCTATAATAGCTGTAATTCCAGCTAAGTTTAGAGGGTCCACAGAATATTCCTCTGTCTTGGCCAGTGACAGTCCTTATTGGTGAATCCAATGTGGGTTTGTGTTGTCAGGAGATGATGATTTTCTCATGACTAGGGTAAAAAATAGTGCTATAACCATTTACACACACACACCCACACACACCCACACACACCCATCAATTCTTCATTTGTGATCAATATTCATTGCAAAATGATTGGTCAGCCAGTTATCCGTTGGCGGAAAGTCCCAGGAACATCTTACAGTGTATGGCTGGCTTTACACAGTGTGCAAAAATCCGGTCAACCCTCAATATTACATGTACAAGAATCAGAGAAGGTCACATTCTCACTTCCTCCCTAGATAATTTCATGTTTATTTCCACGAAGATAACTGTCTTATTTATTCCATACAGACAGCTGCACAATAGCTAATTACTCATTATCTTTATTTCAGCGGAGAAGTATAAATGGTGACCTCAATGGTGTAAAAAGGGACAATGTTTTCCCTGGTGTCTTCTTTGCACTGGACTTGCATTTAAACAGATGGTCCCCGGAGATACAAGTCCACATGGAAATATACAGTATGTACTTGTCTGGCACCTACCTGCTACTGTGTTCTCTGCCAAGGAGAAAGAGGCAGAAAATAACTTGGAAGTTTGTGTTACTACTCCGTCTACTGGACTATCCAACCCTACTATATGCTGCCTTGTTGGACTTCTCTTTTGGAACTGGCGCATGTTGGCCTTAAACCAATCTGCTTCTGGAAATATTCTCACATTGGCCTGCAACCAAAGACCTGCATACCCTTTAAAATGCAGCAATATTTCTTATTACACTGGCTTATTTAATAGAGGGGCTGTTCATTTGCAGCAATCAATCACACACAAACCTTTTTACAGATCGACTGCAATTAGAAACTTTTGATTGGCTACTGTAGATTGTACTCATAAACAACATTTTCACTAGAGTCTTGTAAGTCATGCGTTTCTTACTTATCACTGTGACACAAATGGCAAATAACTGTAATGGTCCAATCCGTCTGGGATATCACACCGATTTGGTGACTTTTATCTCTATATAAGGTAGAAATCATGTAGTCATGTATGTATGTATGTATGTATTGTATGTATGTATGTATGTTTATGGTAATGTGCTCACCTCACAGCCGTGAATGTATTCACACACGGCGACACCCTCTGATATCCTCTGTAATATATAATCAAAGCTTGGAGAAGAGGCGGAAACCTTAAGGCAGAGGGAAGGGGAGAACAACATATTCTTTTGCGACACGCATCAGGTAACCACAAAATGCAATTTAAAAAGAGACACAACTGGCAAAATAAAATGACCTCAGGGAATAGATTGTGGCCGCCAACCAATCACATGTCAGGTTTCAAATGTTTAACATCTGATTGGTTGGAGCAAAATTACAACCATTTTAAAACAATAAGAACTTTGATTGCATCTCCCTGTATGTTGCTATTTGTGATATCAATCCACATTTGCAGTATTGTCATTCTTAGAAATTTAAAAGCATGCCTCTTGTAATGTGGCTGTAGCAATGAAAACCGACCCAAGATATAATGACCATGGCACGACCATGTCACTAAACATCACAGGCTCTCCTCCTCAAATGTTCATGGCCACGCCCACAAACATCAACGGTTGTGGCCATACCCCCAACTGTCAAAGCCCCACCTGCAAAGAAAAACTGCCACACCCTAACACATCGCAGCCATGTCCCCAAATGTCATGACCATTCCCCCGATATTGCTGTCATGGCCACGCCCCCAAACATCACAGTCACGCTTATACCCCAAACATCAAGACCATGTCTCCAAACATACCCAACCCTGTCCCCAAATGTGACCACCCTCCATAAGTGGTCACCCCCCCAAAATGATGATCCACACCTATACTCATGCCCACATCAAGTACGACAGGTACCCCCCCCATCACGCCTACTCCACAACATCCTGTCCATGCCCCCAAACATCACAGGCCACACCCCCCAATCAAGCCCACGTCCCAATGGCACGCCACACTCAAACATGCGTTGCCTTTTCCCATCAACATTGCGACTACAACACTAATATCACGTCCACACCTCCTGGACACCAACACCACAACAGACCGACCCCCGGACTGTTCACACACCCTAGAATGCCGTGCCCCCGCCCCCGCGAATCACAAAGACCCCTCCATCCACCTCGGTTGGAGGGGTTTGGGAATTACCTGCATTACCTGGACTTAAGCACCAGACACACACACGTCACAGACAGTTACACTAAAAGAACAAACCATCATGGCACTTTCAATTCGCACCAGAAAGTAACGTTATGAATTGGGATCTAATATTCCATATAAGTGGTCCTTGTGCAAGGATAAAGTGTTAAAGTGCAACAAAGTGACACAACTGCTCACTAATGTGCAAAAAATAGAGCACGCTTAAAAAAAACACAAAAAGCCGCACACGCGTGCTTCAAGGCACAAGACAGCGTGTAGCCAGTCAGTGACTAAATTGCTGGGGTATTCAGTTGAACTCAACAATTTTCCCCTAAAGGCCAATTATACTGTAGTATTGTTTACGAGTATGGTTCAACCACAACACATATAATATAAGTGTATTTAACGCTCCAAGTGGAAAAACTGATAACGTTGTATATAAGGTTTAGCACTAAACATATGTGTTTATGTCCCTCAAGCATGTCACTCTTCAACTATTACATCATGACGTACTCTTACCAACTGGGCACTTCTTTTTCTCCGCCTGTGCCCCTTCCATCTAAGCCAAACCCACACCTGCATGTAACAAATACTATACACCAACGTGTACACGGGCAATGCTGGGTACAAACTGCTTAGTACAAAATGAAAAATGCCAAAGACACATTCGTTTCTCCATATAGACTTCTTTATTATCCTCCTTCACATAGAATATTTTTAAAGCTGAAAAAAACAAAGACATTTTTAAGATTTCTGTTTTGTGTTATGGAAAACGTTTTCCAGGTATATGAAATCTCCAAACACAGGAGCCCAGCGAACTTTCGTAAGACGGGGCCATTAACCTCCTGACAATTCAGTTTTACCTGTTGTGGCTCAAAAACAAAAATATTAGGTAAACATTTTTTTATAAATCACTCCAGAAGAAAACTACCATTCACCATGTTCTTTTACATTTATAACCCGTATTCTGATCCCCCATTCCATATCACCTCGTAGAAAGCAGAGACAGAGCTCGGACCAGACATCGTCTGCCCGTAGGTGCCATTTTCAACCAACATCCCCGCTGTAAAGAAAACGCGGGTCAGGACAGTCATTGGCCCCTTTTCAGTAGCCAAGGCCAAGGAATGGATAGTTACAATTCCAATACTTGGCTTTCACTTAGTTTCCAGAAACCACATTCCAGAATTTGCAACCAGGCAAGGGTAAACAAAAATTGCAATGAAAGGAAAAAGCCAAGGACCATAGAGGTAGTTGGTCCAGCATGCCCCCTGCAATGGCTTGAAGAAATAGCTGCCATGCAGTCCAGGAGGGTTATCTGGGTACTCATCAACTCGCGGTACAGGAGATGCTGAATGAGCAAAGTGGTAGCTGGTGTGACCACTACAAGAAGAATGGCGTTCAAGTAGCCCTAGGAACGAAAAGATGTGAGAAGGATTATGGAAACGTTATAGTCACTATCCCAACATCGTGTCTCCTCTCTTCAGTTGTATGTATGTATGTAAATTTAAGTGCTGTACAATATAAAATACAGATATACCATGCCATTACACAGATAATTACATTTACCAGATAAAGTTTCCAAGGTTGAGATACATATTAGTGAGGTGTGCCTTGACTATAAGAAGAGATCTTTGCCCCCGAAGAGCTTACAATCTAAGTTACTTTTACTTTACGAGAGTTATTATTTGTATTATTTATCATACCGGAGTCTGCATAATATCAAATTAAAGTGGCCTCGCTGCAGAGCAAAATCTTATTGATGGGGCAAAGGAAAAACCACAAAATACCCCTGTGTTGGGGAGACATTGGCTAATCTAATGAAGGTGAGCTGGACCAGTTGGCAGAAGAAACTGGAAGCAGGAGGAGTCTACCGTTTCAGGGGATGCCATGTCATGCTAACACCGAGAAACACTTGTGCCTAGATACAGTGAGCCCTGTGTATATACACTGTCTGTTAACATCTGTAATCCAGCAGGTCCTGTGGAACTTATAGTTGGCTATTGGTAAATGACATCTAACTGTATGGTGACTGCTTTTACCAGATGCCCCATGTTCGGGATATTTATAGGGGTACTATGGCAGCCTCCCTTCTAGTCCCTTGTATCAATTGGATACCTATCTATGCACCATTATAGTATCAACAGTAGTTCTGCTGTTTGTATTGATAAATCTTAAATGTAGTGGACCACACCATACGATTTTTCAGCGGACCAAAACGGAAATATCCCCCATGTTAGAGCGCTGCTCAATAAGGTTCCACTCAGTCCCTGTGCTATGTTTAAAGTACAAAAAATACCAATTTAAAAAATGCTGTAAACATTACACATCAATTCACTAAACAAACTATATATGTACATATCCCCTTGGAGTAGAATAAATATAACATACATTGGATATAACACTCCTATTTACTGTAATCTGATTATGAAAACACATCGTAACACACACACAATGAGCAGAATACATCCCTAGTAATCCCCTAAACCTATAGTCCCCTGTCGCTGCAATAAAAATCAGCTAAATCAGAATACAATATGTCCTCCAAAATAAATAAATCACAGGACTTTCGCTGTAACCAAAAGAAAGGTGGGTTATTCAAGTTTCTTATCGTTAAAAATGGTGCTAATTTTGCCCCAACCAATCAGATGTTAGCTTTCACATGTTACATAGATCTTATTGGGTTGGACACATTAGCCACCATTTAAACTATATAAGATATTTTATTGATCTCCCTAAAGCGTTATAATTATAATTGTGTGAATGTGTAATTCTCTCACTCATAGGGAGACACTGTACTATGAAGGAAAGATAAAAAATAAACGGACGTGCCATTTCATTACATTGTATATATGCCATTATCTGTCACTCTGCCGTCCATGTAGCAAACCAAAAGAAATATACAGAGATTTACAGAACATTGGTGTAAAAAGTTATTTTTTTACCACCTATCATTATAAAAGAGACTTCCAAGGTCACACTAAAATCAGCGAACGTACAAATATTTACAAAAACAAATAAATCCAAGAACTATAATAAAAGAATTCTAAACCAAAGAGAAGCCTATGATTATTCACTAAATACTAAGTCGATTTGAGACAGACATCTCCACACTAGATCGCATCAAGCTCTCAGACGTGCTTGTGCATTGCATGCGATCAATTGACGGATTTGCATGCACAGCGCATGTCAGCACGCACGCTAGTGTGACTACCACAATTGGGACACCTAGTGTAACTTTTTAAGCACTGATCAGAATTGTGCCTAACAGCCCACTAGTTTGGCCTATCCCTAAGACTGTAGGATGCTTCTTCTGATGACTGACTATCGAAACGCGTAGGGACTACATTCAACGTAAATATTCACGTTAGTGGAACTGTGGGGCACACCACCAAAAGGGAAGCCCACATTAAAAAGGATGCTTCACAACAACTTCAGTGGATAAGAAGGTCAGAACAGTGTTTACATATGGTCTCACTTGAAGAGGGATACTGGAGATAGCACTTGCAGTTATCATTTTGGAGCACCCAGGGACGACATCTCCAATACAAGAGTGGGCTAGAAGGATAGGTGGTGGTGTGTAGGGGACTCCATTATTAGAAGGGTAGTATAGGTATCTTGTCGCCAAGACTCTACATGCCGAACACTGTGTGTTGTCTGCCATGTGCTAGTTTCCGACATGTGGTGGATCGTGTAGACACGATTTTATGTGGGTGGGCTTGGGAGTTGGTGAACACCGTCCCGGTAGCCCTTTTGTGGTCCAGTGTTGCATTTGACAATAGGAATTTAGACTGGTGGAGGTGAGTGTCCTTATATCATCATTTCTGAGAATTAGGGGCCCAGTTAAAGCAAGGACCTCAAGGGTAGTGATTTCAGAATACTCCGCAGCCACGTGCTACATAGCGGGGCACGGGAGCTTAGGAGTATATTATACGTGGTCTTAGGGTGGTGTAAGGAGATGGGGTTGTGGTTTTTAGAGAACTGGGCTGACTTTTCTGCTGGCTACAGGCTCTTTAGTAGAGATAGGATTGTACCTCAATGGTGATGTTGCAGCTGTTTTGGGGGAGAAGATGGCTGGGGGTTGGAGTATTAACTAGGCATGGGGAGAGTGGTACGGTGACACTACACAGTGGGTAATAGAAAGTAGGGATCAGGGGCTAATGAAACAATGGGGAGAAGACGGGGGATGGACAGCAAGAGGATAAGGAGCATGTAAATGTCCACGTATGGAAGTAATCAATTGATAATGTAAAATGTATGTTGACAAATGTCAAAGGTCTGGCTGGAAAAACTGGGGAACTAGAACTTATAGCTTAAAGGAAAGTGTATGAACGTAATTTGGTATAGCGAAACGTGGCTAAAGATTCACACGACTGGACCAGTAATCTATTGAAGACTACATCCTATCTTAAGACTGACAGAGTTAATAAGAAAGGAGTAGGGTATGTTTGTATGTTAAACAGGAATGAAGCTAAACTAAAAGATGGAATGATATGGGGGTATAAACGAAATGGCAGAAACATATGGGTAGAGGCGTTTACAGGTAAACAAGATGGGAGTAAATAATTGTTGGATATGTTATAACCACCAATACCGGGGATAGGTGGAAATGAACTCTCTATATGCAGTTGGCGAAGGCTGCTGGTATGGGGCATGTTCGGTTATGGGGGATTTTAAACTACCCTGACTAGTGGCAGGTAAGGTTAAACTCCAGCACCTCAAAAGTTATAAGTTTCTTAATCTCCTTTATTGAGCATTTCTTTCCACAGACTGGTTAGAAGTTCTACGTAACAAATGTGTTGTTGGATCTGTGATATCTATAACCCTTGAGCTCATTTGGAGATGAACGGTAGCTTAGGGAATCTGATCATGGTATAGTGTCATTTATAAAGGGAAATAAAGACCATGATATAAGTGTCATCTTTAATAGTAGGGAATAGTGACCATGAATATAGTGTCATTAATATAGGAATAGTGACCATGATATATGTGTCATTTAATATAGGGAATATGACCATGAATAGTGTTCATGTTAATATAGGGAATAGTGACCATGTATAGTGGTCATTTAATATAGGAATAGTGACCATGATATAAGTTTCATTTAATATAGGCGAATAGTGACCATTATATTATTATTTAAATATATGGGTAGACCGATTATAGTGTCATTTAATATACGGCTAGTACCATGATACAGTGTCATTTTAATATAGGGAAATAGTGACCATGATATAGTGTCATTTAATATAGGGAATAGTGACCATGATACATGTCATTTTAATCCAAGGGAATAGTGATCATGTATAAGTGTCATTTAATATAGGGGAATAGTGACCATGAACGTGGTCTTTAATTAGGAATATGACCATGATATAGTTTCCATTTAATTAGGAATGTGACATGATATATTGTCTTTATATAGAGAACAGTGACCGTGATATAGTGACTTTAATATCGTGGAATAGTGAACCAGCATCTAGTCATTTAATATAGGGAATAGTGACCATGATATAGTATTTGTAAATAGACATGTATAGTGCATTTAATATGGGAATAGTGACCATGATATTATGAAATGGGATGCATGATATATGTCATTTAATTAAGGAATAGTGACATGATACTATGTCAATTTAATAGGAAATAGGACAGAATAGGCATTTGAATAGGATTCGTGTCACATAAAGTGATTTATATAGGGAATAGTGACCATGATATAAGTGTCATTTAATATAGGGAATCAGTGATCATGATATATGCTGTCCTTATCATATAGGGAACTAGTGACCATGATATAGTGGTCATTTAATAAGGGAATAGTGCCAGATTATAGGTCTTAATATAGGGTGAACTAGTGACCAATGATATAGTGGTTCCTTTCAATATAGGGATAGTGACGCATGATATAGTTGTCATTTAATATAGAGAACAGTGCCACGTGAATGTGACATTTAATCAGGAATAGTTGACCCATGATATATTGTCATTTAATAATGGGAATAGTGACATGATATATGTGTCATTTAATATAGAGGAACCGATGATCCGATGATATAGTGTCATTTATATAGGGAAATGTGACCATGATTATAGTGTTCATTTAATATAGGGAAGTGACCGTGATATAGTCATTATCGACGGACTGATAAGTGTCATTTAATATAGGGAATAGTGACCATGATATAGTGTCATTTAATATAGGGATAGTACTAGCATGGGAATAGTACCATTGGTCATTTAATATAGAGAACAGTGACCAGTGATATAGTGACATTTAATATAGGGAATAGTGACATGATAATAGTGGTCATTTAAATAGGGAATAGTGACACATGATATAGTGGTCCTTTAATATAGGGAATAGTTGACGCAGATTAGTTGTCATTTAATATAGGGGAAAGTGACCATATATGTGTCATTTAATGAGGGAAAAGTGACCGTGAAGATAGTGCATTTAATATAGGGGAATAGTGACCAGATATAGTGGTTCACTTTAATATAGGGATAGTGACCATGATAAAACAGTGCTTGTGACATTTATAGGGATAACTATTAGGAAATAGGTAGTCCATGATACATGATTTAGATGTGATCAGGTCAGTGTATATATGAAAGTGATATAGTGTATAAAGATCATTAGGTCCATATATGACCATGATTCAGTGTCATTTAATATAGGGAATAGTGACCATGATATAGCGCCTTTAAATATAGGGAATATACCATGATAAGTGTCATTTATATAGGGAATAATGACCATGATAGTGAAGTGTCCTATTAGTAATTATAGGGAATAGTGACCATGATTAGTGTCATTTAATAATAGTGCCGATGATACGTTTTAAAGAGGCTTTTCATGCATTATATGGATGTGCATGTTATGTATAATTAGGGATAGTGATCGATTAGTTCATTATTAGAATAGTCGGCTGATACTTATTTATATGGAATAGGCTTATAGCGCCATTAATAAGGATAGTGCTGTTAATATAGGAATGTACAAGCTTATGGATGGCAGATATAGTCTACTTGGAATATTGTCTATAATGCATTTAATATGAAAGATCTTATATGCCATTATAGGTTTAAAAAATGGTGCTGAACAAAACTTAATTAGAATTTATGTTGTTAAAGGAATCCCTACAACTAGCTAAATGGAATATGAAATACGGATAGGCTGAACAAATCAAGTCGCAACCCCAACAAGGCTGTCCACCCCTTTTGCTATTTTTTGTTATATAGTAAGTGCTAGTTCCCCCAGCTCCAACCGCTATAATACAAATTTTCAGAAAGTCCCCTAATAGTTACTTACCTTCCCTCTCTCTTCCGCCGCAATCCAGCTGGAGCAAGAGAGGGAAGGTAAGTAAAGATCGGGGGACTTTCGACAATATATTATAGCAGTGGGGCTTGGGGAAACTACACTATCTATTGATAAAGGGGTTTTTTACAAACTAGGGGGGAGGGAGGAAAACGGAGGATAGGGAGTGGAAGGGACTGCTCTAAGCAGCCAAAAACCTCCAGAGAGGACGCTCAGACGTGGAAACAATTCTTTTCCCCCGGTGGCCAGTTTTTTTTTTTCTTTGGGGGACTTTAACGAGAGAACTATTTGGAGCTGGAAGTCAGAGTTAGGATTTTTTATACACTACAGAGTGACGGACAATAGTACGGAAAAATTAGACAAGTTAACTATCAATAAGCGCCCGGAACCAGATGATTGTCATCCTAGGATTTTAAAAGAAGCTAGTTTCAGTATTCTAGCAAGACCACTGTGTTCATGTGTTGTTTTTGTTGTCATCTTTTTCAGATTCGCTTTTTGTCTGGGGATTTGCCGCTGGATTTGAAAAAAGCCAGGTAAAGTCCACAACCATATTCAAAAGGTAGTCCCGTTCACAGCCTGGTACTATAGACCTGTTAAGCCCTAACTCAGTGGTAGGAAGGTGCTGAAACTTTGTTAGGGATCATATCCTGTGACTTTGTGCTCCAGAGATCCTCTTATTAGTGTAGTCAGCTGGATTTATGAGGAATAGATCATGCCAGACAAATTTTAATTGGTTTTTATGAAGAATAGTATGAAGTTAGATGCAGGTATCACATGGATGTGGATATATTTGGATTTTGTGAAAGCTTTTGATACCTGTGCCACATAGGTGACTATGTATAAACTGAGGACTGTTGTCCTTGAAGAAAACATTTGTTCATGATAGAGAACTGGTGTATGGCCGCAAACAGAAAGTGGTGGTAAATGGACTCATCTCTTATGTGGTTAAAGTTATACGCGGAGTGCCTCAGGTTTTGTACTGGGCCACTTCTATTTAAAAACTCAAACACAATGAAGTTTAAATGGAAGCTGTTCCTATACTAACCTTGTCTCTTTTTTTAATTTTCTAGGTGGCCTTCAGAGCCTAACCTGTGCCCCAGTAAAGTGCTGGCCATCTTGGATTAGTCTGCAAGTCAGGTAAGCTCCGCCCTCCTTCTATCCAGGCTTGGTCAAAAATCGGTAGCAGAGTCCTATATGCGTGACGTCATCACGCCTGCGTGCACTGTTACAAGAGCTTGCGGCGTGATGCAATCACGCACGCAGGACGTGAGCACGAGGGGTGTACAGCTATCATTTATTTCACAGCTTTAAAACTTGGCCTGGATAGTTTGGGGTTTTTTTTGGAGGGGGGGGGGGGGGGGGATTTCCAACCGACATGATCCGAATTCCCACACAAAATAATAAAGTGTCGTTCCCTCGGTAAACCGTCTGAAGTAACATGACCCATTTATACCATGGAGGGGGAAGACCCGATAAACGTCATGCTCACAGGGTCAGCTTTCACTAATAAATTAAAGATGAAAACTATGAGAGTAACTTATTTTTAGTTCTACAAAAATATGGCTGTACCGAGTACCATGGACTGCTGGTGGTTCTAGGTCAAGCAGTGTAAACACAGCCACCTTCATAATCACACAATGTGTGCGGGAGATACTACAGTATTGAAATCGAGACCGATCTTCCAAACCAATAAAGAATGCCTGAACCGACAGCTTTGGGACGTGTCGCCCATTCACTGGAGCGATAAAGTGTCAGACCTAGAGAAGATCCGCTCTGCGTCCTGCATAGCTCGCAAAGACTGACGGTGGCATGGCACACACAGCGTGCGGGGCTGAGTAAAAAGGCTTTAATTACGAGTATAGTCAGGAGAAAAAGGGGGGCTGGATATTGTCCTACTTCCAGGGCGATGACCTAGTGGGTACTTAAAGGGTGCGGGGTTACCTTCCTCCCCCCATTATTTTCATTAACACCAGCAATTCTGAGCGAATTGGAGTATTTATTCTAAGATGAACCTTTGTGACACAATAATTCTCCCATCTGGCCATACTGTAATCTTATAGCAATCGATTGAATATCAAATCGCGAATCCCTCGCTTGCTCTCCGTTACAACGTCAAACACTGAGGGGCGTGAGATGGGCGGGGGAAAACCAGTGGGGTGGCAGAAGATCTTTACCCATTGACTGATGCTGTTTTTTTTTATAAATTGCCAATCTAATGATATGGAAGTATTATTTCCATCCACAGAGATTCAGAATCTATAGATTCACTAAAACTAACAACACAAAAAATACTCAAAGAATGAACTCCTCTACTCACCTAGACCAGCAGGTTGGACATGGCTGCAATAGGATACGCATGGTATGCCAGCCGAAATCCAGAGAGAAATTAATGAAAGATGCAATCAGCCAGAAGGCGCAGGTACCACAGTGAATCAGCTTCAGGTCATCAGCCCTGCTCCGATCCAGCCCCATCCCAGTTCAAACTCTAGACAATTTAAAAGTATAATGATGTGGAGAATAAAAACAAAACTACACGATTCCTCTACGGGTGAATCTCACACACAGTCATGGTCCTGATGGGGTGATTCTCCACAACAACAGAAATGGTCCTGAGTGGGGTGCAACAATCCTCCACAACACGTCACGGGGGTCCTCGGGGAGATTGGGGGGGTATCTCGGAGAGCACACAGTAGGGGTCCTGATGGGGGTGTATCTCACACACAGTAATGGTCGGAATGGGGGTGATCTCACACGCAGTAATGGGTACCATGAATGGGGGTGGATCTTCACAGTGCACGAGAGTATTGGTTCCTGTAATGGGGGGTTGAGTCTGCACCACAGTAATGGTCCTGAATGGGGGTGATCTCACACAACAGTAATGGGTCCTGACATGGGGGGTGACTCTCACACACATAATGGGCCTGATGTGGGGGTGATCTCACACCAGTAAGGGTCCTGAATGGGGGTTATCTCACACCCATAATGGGTCCCTGATGGGGGTGATCTCACACACAGTAATTGGGTCTTGAATGGGGTGATCTCACACACCATATGGGTCCCTGAATGGGGGTGATCTCACACCAAGTAGGGGCGGTCCTGTAATGGGGGTGATCTTCACACACAGTATGGGTTCCTGAATGGGGGTGATCTCACACAGTAATGGGTACAAACAGTGAATCAGCTTCAGGTGGCATCCACCCGCTCCATCCAGCCCCCAGTCAAACTCTAGAAATTATTAAGTATTAAGGGAGAATTAAAAACAACTAAACAAGATCCTCCAGTCTGATCTCACACACAGTATGGGCCTGAGTGGGGTGATCTCACACCAGTAATGGGTCCGATGGGGGTGATCTCACACACAGTACAATGGGGTCCTGATGGGGGGTATTCTCACACAACAGTAATGGGGTCCTGAATGGGGTGCTAGTAGTGTTAATGGGTCTATCACACAGTAATGGGTCCTGGATGGGGGGTGATCTCACACACAAGTAATGGGTCCCTGAATGGGGGTGATCTCACACACAGTAGGGTCCTGAATGGGGGTTGATCTCATCACACACGTAATGGGTCCTGAATGGGGGGTGATCTCACACACGTAAGTGGTCCCTGTAATGGGGGTGATCTCACACACATTAATTGGGTCCTGAAGGGGTGATTCAGTAATGGCATGGGATCTCACACACAGTAATGGGTCCTGATGGGGTGTTATCTCAGCTAACACAGCAAGTAATTGGTCCTGAATGAGGGTGATCTCACACACAGTAATGGGGCCTGACATGGTGGGTATCTCACACACCGTAATGGTGTCCTGAATGGGTGTGATCTCACACAGTTGGGGTCCTGAATGGGGTGATCTCACCCACTAAATGTGGTCCTGAATGGGGTGATCTCACACCATAAATGGGGGTCGCATGGGTTCTCCTACGTAATGGTCGAATGGGGTGATCTCCACACACAGTAATGGGTCCTGGAATGGGGGTGATCGCACACACAGTAATGTGGTCTGAATGGGGGGATCTTCACACACAGTATCCGAATGGGTGTGATCCACGTATGTATGGGGTGTCTCAAGAATGTTCTATGGGTGCTAAACATCACGTAAGTTTGTGGTGATGGTGGTGTTTGTGGTGATGGAGGTGTTTGTGGTGATGGAAAGTTGTCTTTGTATCAAACTATAGGAATTAGCCGGTAGCAGCCAGCAGTGAAGGTGCCACAGATGTGATTGAATAGAAGCTTCAATTAGTCTTACTGCTCCGTTATATACATTAAAGACAAGATAAAGGGAATGCCACGCAGTGCTGTGCTGCTAGTGTGCCTGTATTGAAATGTGTTTCAGACAAACAGTCCTTTGTCAGGAATAAAACAAACAAATGTCTGAGAAATACAACTCCCAGCATTCCCTGTATGCCTTCTGATTATTGTGAATGTGTAAGGTCCGAACATTTGATTTACGAGCCAATGAGGGAGCGATGTTAGCGGATCTACCAATGGTATGCCTACTGAATCATGTTTAGAGAAATCAGTAGGTCACCACCACCCTAGTACATGTTAGAGAGATTACAGGGTCTTCAGTGCAGCATAAATCTTATTTACTAAATATTATATACCATATCGAGTATAAAACCGACCGAGTAGTTATAAACGAGGCTCCTACCTGTACCCTTAAAAAAGGAAGTAAACGCGATTGACGCGAATATAAATCGAGGGGTTAGAAAGTATGACCACTACTGCCTTAGATTCTGATATGTTTGAGGCTTAGTTGACCCTTTAAATGACAGCAAATTCCCATACAAGTAATAGCCAAATCGTAGTCTATTTACTGTGTATGGTTGTTAGGCTGTGCCATTTAAAGGGCAACTAATGCCTCAAAACAATACAGAATAAGAAGGAACAATAGATACCATCCTCCTTCTGTATTGTTTTCGGCTTAGTTATGAACTTAATTTACAGCAGAAGTCCCATATAGTTAATAACCTACTGGATTTGGCTATTACTGTTATGGGCATTTTTTGGACCAGTTAAAAACTAAAGCCGCATTCCTTGGCACTCCAGATGTTTGGAAACTAACCTCCCAGTATGCTTTTGCTCCACCCCCCCTTCTGTGAGCCCCATACAGTTGCCTTCTCCTAAGTTGCTCTGGTCCTCTTCTCGCTCAGGTGGGCATGCTCCACATTCCTTGCTGGCTGGCCTCCGTCCTCGAATTAAACTCCCAAAATCCGGTGACTCGGCCTCCACAAGACATTTTGACGTCAGCCAGACAGCACAGTACCGTCTCCCGGGCCCACCGCCACGCGCCAGGTAAGGAGGCCCCACCTTGCGAATCCGCGTCTTGTACCACCTCGCCGCCCCCCCGGAAGGCGCGTGACCATCGTGGAGAGGGGGTACAGAGATGCCTCCGATTTTTTTAGGGGCCCGAACATTAACACAGTGTAGTGCGAGCTCGACCGCGCTAGACGGTCGAGCTCCGTGGGAGGCTCTCGCAGATTTATCCTATAGACACCGTTTAAATCGAGTAGGGGGATACATCGATCCCTTATAATAAAAGATGAGTACGGTACCAGAGATAGAGGTACACCCAGCGATGGTCAAATGCTCCGTCTTTGTCGGGATATTGTCGAGATCACCCTTAATACCATAGGGGACGTAGCGCACACACGCGACGAACCGACAGGTCACTGTCAGTGAATTCCTGAAGGGGTTGGAGACCGATTTAAGAACAATCACAACGACAAAGCTTTCGTTTACTGCTCGGACACGGCTTATAGTGGGGGACCCATGCCATATGAGTGAGTCAGCGTGACCCGGTAACCCAGATTTCCACTGGATAAAAAAACTCTAACAAAAGAAGTGGGTACACCAATAACAATGAATCAAAGGCCCGGATAACGAATAGACAGTCGGGAAACTCCGACGGTTAATACTTCTAAGTACGAGAAAGGGATTATCGTTATGTGTGTACGATCGTTTCCTGAAACGAGCGCGCGGCCGACAAAGCTCATAGGAGTAAACGATTCGGTCGGCCGAAAGCTGTTCGGGAAAGGACGAAAATTTCCATGCGCAGGCTGAGAATCCCTATAGAGGAGTCATAGCGTGGCCCGATGGCAACACACAGTCCCGAGAGTTCTCATTATGAAGATTTTCATAGGGAGAACGACTGCGGACATGTATGGTATGCAGATCTATGAAGATGAGCAGACAGGTACTTTTGCAGATCCAATGTTGTTCATCTTTCAGAAATCTGTGCTGTGTGTACCTACTTACTCTGTGTCCTGTACCCTTTATATAGAACAGACCTCCTCAGTGACTTCTAATATCGTTATAAATTTACAGTAGGGGATACATTATCCCTTATAATGCATGAGTGGGTACCCGAAGTTCCCTGTTAACTCAGTCTGTGTCCTTGTACCTTTATATAGACACAGAACTCCTCAGTGACTTCTAATATCCTTATATTACATTAGAGGATACATTCTCCTTATAATACATGAGTGGGTGACCAGAGAGTTCCCTGTATAATCACTCGTCTGTGTCCTTGCACCTTATATAACACAGAACTACTCAGTGACTTCTAAATCGTTATAATTTACAGTAGGGGATACATTATCCCTTATAATGCATGAGTGGTACCCAGAGTTCCTGTATAAAACTTAGTCTGTGTCCGTTGTACCTTTTATATGGACACAGACCTCCTCAGTGACTTCAATATCGTTATAATTTACGTAGGGGATACATTCCCTTATAATGCATGAGTGGTACCCAAAGTTCCCTGTATAAAACTTAGTCTGTGTCCTTGTACATTTCTATAGACACAGAACCTCAGTGACTTCTAATATCCTATAATTTATATTCTAAACTATCCACTATAAAACTACAATCAACATATCACCTTAAAGCTCACCAGAAAGTTTAATTAACGGGCAAGTCAGTAATGAAATTAAATAACTACAGTGCTATTAACATGCCAATTGTTTCTTACAAGAATCAGTTGGAGATATCCGATTATACCATCATCTTATCTCGTATCTGTTGATATTGCGTTGACTATTTGTCTGTCTCAAGGTAAACTACGCAGTTTCTTTCTCTAGCAAAATCCAATTTTAATTTTTGGTTAATTATAACAGACATTTGTTCTTCTATTTGTTTTGTGATTTCTTTATTCGTTCAATACTATCAGTTTCCATAGCAGTCAGCCACCATGAGTTACGAATTATATGCAAACAGAAATCAACGAACATGATGTGTAAAGGGAAAAGTTTAAGTCAGAATCGCAATGTACTCCATTCCATCGCTAAATCGCATTAAAGGGATAGGACTAAATGAGATAGTTTAAAAGAATAGATGGTGTGAAGCAATTAATGCATTATATTGGCCAGGGAACATCTTTAAACAATAAAGCCAAAAACACACGCAGCTGATTGTTTTCACGTGTTGCCATCCATCATAGCATGGCCTTAGCCTTACAATAGTGGCATCTTCAAAGTAAAGAGCTTATTAACCTATGAATAAATACATGGGAATGTAAGGAACATGACGTAAGTAACCATGATGGCTCTTTGTGATTTTCCAGGTCTCCAAGTCTTCCAGCCACATGTCCCCTGCTGTTCACCGCGATCTTCCTAGCACCATGACATTTTATATCTTCCTAGGTAACGTTTTTTACTCACAGTGGTGTGAATGCTTCAATGATTGGGGGAGGTTTTGATTTAATACAGTGGTACAGCCAAATGTGTTGTTTTCTTTCTTTCCATTGAATATAAACTATGAGATTATTTACCAACAGCCGCAATGCAAAGCCTAATTTAACCCAAGTGTCACTTTAGAATGGAATTTGCATCAGTACATATTGTTGGAAAACTCACGCCACTGCCTCTGGAGAGTTTTAAAGGGTCACTCCTCTTTAAAATCGTATATAGTTAAATCCCCCTCCCCCTAACCGCAATATCTGTAAAGATACAAGAACTAACCTGAAATGCTGCACAATGTCCGTTTAACCCTCTTTCCGCTTCTGGTCCTTCCAGAACTGTCAGTCATGGGTGTGACAGTTGACATCACCGCCAATGGTGAATGCTATACCCCTAGCTGCCCACTCTGAGCACGTGTAACTATTATAACAAGCTTGGAGAAGAGGCGGAAACCTAGAGGCAGAGGGAAGGGGGAGAAGGGAGAAAAAATTGTTTCTTTGCGACACGCAGCCAGGGTAACACAAAAATGCAATTTTAAGGAACACACTGCAAAAATAAATGACGCAGGGGAAATAGATTGTGGCACTCAGTAATGAATCCTTATTCCACGAGAATTAACCAGTTGCTTCCCAGCTTGGAACGGTAATTCATCCCTCAGGAACCCTGTACTTTTTCTGGCTTTATACTTTCCTACTTTTTCCCATTCCTGGTGGCTGTGGATTGCGATTGGGCAGGGTAGACACAATTCTACTAAAGCGGACCACCCCCACCAGTAGCAGTATATGACTGTAATTCCAGCTACGGTTAGAGGGTCCAAGATATTCTCTGTCTTGGCCAGTGACAGTCCGTTATTGGATCCAATGTGGTTTGTGTTGTCAGGAGATGATGATTTCTCATGACTAGGGTAAAAATAGGTGCTATATACATTCACACACACACAACCACCACACCACACACACTCATTTGTGATCAATATTCATGGCAAAATGATTGGTCCAGCCAGTTATACGTTGGCAGGAAGTCCCAGGAACATCTTACAGTGTATGGCTGTTTTACAACAGTAGCAAAATCCAGGTCAAACCCTCATATTACATGTACAGTAATCAGAGAAGGTCATTAACCCCTCTACTAATTTATTAAAGAAATGGAGTGATTATTTCATTACAGTATATCTATTCCATAAAGACAGCTGCACATAGCTAATTACTATTATCCTTTATTTCAGCGGAGAAGTATAAATGGTGACCTCAATGGTGTAAAAAGGGACAATGTTTCCCTGGTGTCTTCTTTGCACTTGCCTTGTCATTTAAACAGATGGTCCCGGAGAGATACAATGTCCACATGGAAATTACAGTATGTACTTGTCTGCACTTACCTGCTACTGTGTTTCTGCCAAGGAGAAAAGAGGCAGAAATAACTGGGAAGTGTTGTTACTCCGTCTACTGGACGATTCCACCCTACTAAAGCTGCCCTGTTGGACAATCTTCTGGGAAATATTCTCACATTGGCCTGGCAACCAAAAGACCTGCATACCCTGTAAAATGCAGCAGATATTCTTATACACTGGCTTATTAATAAGAGGGGCTGTTCATTTGCAGCAATCAATCACACGACACCTTTTTACAGATCGACTGCAATAGAAAACTTTGATTGGCTACTGTGAGATTACATCAGAAACAAATTTTTCACTAGAGTCTTGAATAGTCAATGCAGTTCTTACTTATCACTGTGACACAAATGGCAAATAACTGTAATGGTCCAGATCCGTCTGGGATATCACACAGATTTGTGACTTTAATCTATATAAAGTAGAAATCATGTAATGATTTATGTAGTAGGTATGATGTATGTTGCTCACCTCAAGACCCTGAATGTATCACATAACGGCGACCCCCTCTGATATCCTCTGTAATATTATAACAAGCTTGGAGAAGAGGCGGAAACCTAGAGCAGAGGGAAGGGGGAGAGAAACACATATTTCTTTTGCGACACGCAGCAGGTAACACAAAAATCAATTTAAAAAGACCACACTGCAAAAATAAATGACCTCAGGGGAAATGATTGTGGCCCCAGCCAATCACATCTGAATTGGGTTGGAGCAAAATTGCACCTTTTAAAACAATGAACATTTGATGATCTCCCTGTATGTTGCTATGTTGTGATATCATCCACATTTGCGGTATTGTCATTCTTAGAAAAAAAAGCATAGCCTCTTGTAATGTGATGTAGCAATGGAAAACGAACACCAAGATATAATGACCATGGAACGACCATGTCACTAACATCACAGGCACTCCTCAAAATGTCATGGGCCACGCCAACAACACATCACGGTTTGTGGCCCATACCCCACTGTCAAAGCCACACCTGCAGGGCCGATTATGGACAAGCGATCCGAGGCAAGTGCCTGGGGCCCAGATGCCAGGGGGCCCGTCAGGAGCCGTCCATGGGCCCCATTCTCTATTTTAGAAATTTCCTGCATTTCCCTTTAAAAGTCCTGTGGGGGCCTGTCCCTGGCTTCCAATCAGGAGTCTTCGCAATCCCCTCTGTGTCGGCGCGCTAATACCTTTACTCTCTGTCTGCCCTCTCCAATACCTTTACCCTCTGTTGCCCTCTCCAATATCTTTACTCTCTGTCTGCCATCTCCAATATCTTTACCCTCTGCCTGCCCTCTCCAAATACCTTTACCCTCGTGCCCTCTCCATATCTTTAACCCTCTGTCTGCCATCTCTCAATATATTACCCTCTGTCTGCCTCTCCAATACCTTTCCCCTTGTCGCCCTTCCCATATCTTTACCCTCTGGTCTGCCCTCTCCAATATCTTTACACATCTGCCTGCCCTCTCCAATACTTTACTCTCTGTCTGCCCTCCCAATATCTTTACTCTCTGTCTGCCATCTCCAATATCTTTACTCTCTGTCTGCCAGCTCCATATTCTTTACTCTCTGTGTTGCATCTCAATATCTTTACTACTCTGTCTGCCATCTCCAATTATTTACCCTCTGTCTGCCCTCTCCATATCTTTACCCTCTGTCGCCATCTCCAAATATCTTTACCACTCTGTCTGCCCTCTCCAATATCTTTATTACTCTCTGTCTGCCCTCTCATATCCTTACTCTCTGTCTGCCTCTCAATATCTTTACTCTCTGTCTCGCCACTCTCACTCCGTCCCCATCCAATATCTTTACTCTCTGTCTGACATCGTCCATATTATCTTGACTACCCTCTGTCTGCCATCTCCACTATCTTACTCTCTGTCTGCCCTCTCCAAATAATTTAACCCCTCTGTGCCTCTCCAATATCTTTACTCTCGTCTGCCTCTCCATACTTTACCTCGTCGGCCCTCTCCAATATCTTATATCCTTCTACCTCTCCCGTCTGCCCTCTCCAATATATTACCCTCTGTTGCCCTCTCATATCTTTACCCTCTGTCTGCCCTCTCCAATATCTACCCTCTGTCTGCCCTCTCCATTACATTACTCTCTGCCTGCCCCTCTCCAATATCTTTACTCTCTGTCTGCCCTCTCCAATAATCTTTACCCTCTGTCTGCCATCCTCCAATATCTTTACTCTCTGTCGCCCCTCCAAATACTTTACTCTCTGTCTGCCCTCTCCAATATCTACCCTTTGCTGCTGCCATGGCTGGGTGCCAGTTGGGTGTGCTGGTGATGCAAGCAAAATATACTTTATATTGTTTAGTGGAACGTTAGGGGCCCCAAAAATGACTTGTGCCTTGGGCCCCATTTGGTCTTAATCGGCTTTGCACACCTGCAAAGAAAAACTGCAACACTAAAAAGCGCGGCCTGTCCCCAAATGTCATGACCATTCCCACCCCAGATATTGCCGTCACGGCCCACGCCCCACACATCACAGTCACGCTTATAACCCCAAACATCAAGACATGTCTCAAAACATCCCAACCCTGTCCCCAAGTGTACCAAGCCTCCAGATAGTGTCACCCCCCAAAAATGATGATCCACACTTATACATCATTGGCCACATCACAGGTACGCCCCCCCATCACGCCTAGTCCCACACAACACATGTCCATCCCCCAAACATCACGGCACACCCCCAATCATGCCCACGTCACCAACTGTCCACGCCCCCAAATGGCCGGCCACACTTTCAAACAGCGTTGCCTTTTCCTCCCCCAACATTGCGACTACAACACTAAATATCATGTCCACACCTCCTGGACACCACATCCAGCACGACCCCCGGACTGTCACACCCTAGAATGCCGTGCCCCCGCGCCCCGTTAAATCACGACCTGGCTCCATCCACCTCGGTTGGAGGAGTTGGGAATTACCTTGCATCTACCTGGACCTCCTAAGCACCAGACACAACCACACGTCACAGACAGTTACAACTAAACAACAAACACATCATGGCACTTTCAATTCGCACCAGAAAAAGTAACTTTTGAATTGGGATCTAAGTCAATATAAAGTGGTCCTTGTGCAAGGATAAAGTGTTAAAGTGCAAACAAGTGAATATTAAAACAATGTGCAAAATATAGAGCACGCTTAAAAAAAAAACACAAAAGCCCGCACACGCTGCTTCAGAGGCACAAGAACAGCGTGTAGCCAGTCAGTGACTAAATTGCTGGGGTATTCAGTTGAACTCAACAATTTTCCCCTAAAGGCCAATTATTATGTAGCTTGTTCACAATAGGTTCACCACAACACATCTATATATATATGTGTATTAACGCTCCAAGTGGAAAAACTGATAACGTTTATATAAGGTTTAGCAAGTAAACATATGTGTTATGTCCCTCAAGCAATGTCACCTCTTCAACAGTACATACATGACGTACATTACAACTGGGCACTTCTTTTTTCCGCCCTGTCACTTCATCTAAAGCCAAACACACCCTGCATGTAACAAAACTTATACCACACGTGTACACGGGCAATGCTGGGTACAACTGCTAGTACAAAATGAAAAATGCCAAAGAACACACTCGTCTTTTCTCCATATAGACTCTTTATTATCCTCCATTCACAATAGAATATTTTAAAGGCTGAAAAAAACAAAAGACATTTTTAAGATTTCTGTTTGTGTTATGGAAAACGTTTTCCAGGTTAATGAAATCTCCAACACAGGAGCCCAGCGAAGCTTTCGTTAAGACGGGCCATTAACCTTCCTGACAATTCAGTTTTTACCTGATTGTGGCTCAAACAAAAACAAAATATTAGGTAAACATTTTTTTATAAATAACTCCAGAAGAAAACTACCATTCACACGTTCCTTTTACATTCTATAACCGTATTCTGATCCCCCATTCCATATCACCTCGTCAGAAAGCAGAGACAGAGCTCGGACCCAGAGCATCGTCTGCCGTAGGTGCCCATTTCAAACCAACATCCAGCTGTAAAGAAAACCAGCGGGTCAGGACCGTCATTGGCCCCTGTTAAAGTAGCCAAGGCCAAGGAATGGATAGTTACAATTCCAAATACTTGCTTTCACTTATTTCCAGAGACCACATTCCAGAATTGCAACCAGCAAGGGTAAACAAAAAATGCAATGAAAGGAAAAAAGCAAGGAACCATAGAGGTTGTAGTGTCCAGCATTCCCCCTGCAATGCTTGAAGAAATAGCTGCCAGCAGTCCAGGAGGTTTACTGGGATCCTCAATACAACTCGCGGTACGGAAGATGCTGATGAGCGAGTGGTGTGGTGTGACAATACAAAGAAGAATGGCGTTCAGAGCCCTAGGAACGAAAGATGTGAGAATGATATGAAACGTTATAGTCACTCTATCCCAACAGCGTGTCTCTCTCTTCAGTTGTAGTATGTATGTACAATTTAAGCGTGTACATTAAACATACAGAGATACCATGCCATTAACACAGATAATTACATTTACAGAAATAAAGTTTCCAAGGTTGAGATACATATTAAGTGAGTGTGTGCCTTGACATATTAGGAAAGAGATCTTTGCCCCCGAAGAGCTTACAATCTAAGTTACTTACTTTACTGAATTATTATTTGTATTATTATCAATAACCGGGAGTTCTGCATAATATCTAAATTAAGTGGCCTCGCTGCAGAGCAAAAATCTTATTGATGGGCAAAGGAAAACCACAAAATAACCCGTGGGGGAGACATTGGTCTAAATCTAATGAAGGTGAGCTGGACCAGTTGGCAGAAAGGAAACTGGAAGCAAGGAGGAGTCTACCGTTTCAGGTGATTGCCACGTCATGCTAAACAGAGATGAACAACTTGTGCCTAGAACAGTGCGCCGTGTATATACACTGTTGTAACATCTAGTGAATCCAGCAGGTCCGTGGAACTGTATAGCTGGGATTGGATAATGACATACTAACTGTATGGTGACTGCTTTTACACCGGGGATGCCCCATGTTATGGAATTTTATAGGGGTACTATGCAGCTCCCTTTCTAGTCCCTTGTATCATATGGATACACTATCTATGCACCATTATAGTATCAACAGTAGTTGCTGCTGTTTGTATTGATAAAGCTAAAATGTAAGCTGGAACCACCCATACGATATTTTCAGCGGACCAAACGGAAATATCCCCTAGTGAGAGCGCTGCTCGAATAAAGGTCACTCAGCCTGTGCTATGTTTAGTACAAAAAACATTTAAAATGCTGTATATCATACACATCAATTCAATAACCAAAATATATTGTACATATCCCCTTGGAGTAGAAATAATATAAATACATTGGATATAACAATCCATTTAACTGTATCTATTATTAAACAACATCGTAAAACACACACATGACAGAATACATCCTAGTAATCCCCCTACCTATAGTCCTGATGTCTGCAAATAAAAATCAGCTAAATCAGAATACAATATGGTCTCCCAAAAATAAATCACAGGACTATCGCTGTAACAAAGAAAGGGGCTTTATTCAAGTTCTTATCGTTTAAAATGGTGCTAATTTGCCCCACCCATCCAGATGTTAGCTTCAAATGTTACATAGATCTGATTGGTTGGGACACATTACACCCTTTTAAACGATAAGAACTTTTATGAATCTCCCTGAAAGCGTTATAATTATAAATTGATGTGAAATTGTAATTCCTCCTCACTCATGGGGAGATAACTGTAAATAATGAGGAAAGATAAAAATAAACGGACGTGCATTTCATTACATTGTATATATGCCATTATCTGTCACTGCCAGTTCATGTACCAAACCAAAAGAAATATAAGGAGAGATTTACAGAACATTGGTTGAGAAAAAAGTTATTTTTTACCAGCCCATTATAAAAAGAGAATTCAAGGCACCACTAAAAAGGAACGAAATAATATTACAACAAATAAAGCAAGACTTAATAAAGGAATTCTAAACCAAAGAGAAGCCTATTGGATGTATATACTAAATACGTAAGTCGATTTGAGACAGACATCTACACACTAGATCGCATCCAAGCTCTCAGACTGCTTGTGCGGATTGCATGCGATCATTGACGGATTGATGCACCAGGGCATGTCAGCAAGCTAGTGTGACTACCACACATTGGGACACACTAGTGTGAACTTTTTAAAGCCTGATCGATTGTGCCAAAGCCCACTAGTGTGGCCTAGCCCTAAAGTTATGGAGCTCTTCTGAGACTGACTAATCTGAAACGCGTGGGACTACATTCAACGTAAATATGTACTACGTAGTGGAACTTGGGGCACAGCACCAAAAGGGAAGCCCACATTAAAAAGAGGCTTCACCAACTCAGTGGAGAAGGGCAAGACAGTGTTTACATATGGCCCATTGAAATGGAATACTGGAGATAGCCATTGCATTATTTATTAGCACCCATGGGACGACCATCTCCAATACAAGGGAGGGAGACTGAGGGCTAGGAAGGATAGGCAGGTTGGTAGTGGTAGGGGACTCCATTATTAGAAGGGTAGATAGGGTATATGTCGCCAAACTCTACATGCCGAACAGTGTGTGTCTGCCAGGTGCTAGGGTTCGACATGTGGTGGTAGTGTGTAGACAGATTATTTGGGTTGGGCTGGGAGTGACCCGGTGGTCTGTCTGGTTCACATTGGTACCAAATGACAAAGTTAGAGTGGAGGTTATGAGGTCCTTAACATCATTTCTGAGAATTAGGGGCCCAGTTAAAAGCAAGGACCTCCAAGGGTAGTGGATTTCAGAAACTACTACCGACAGCCACGTGCTACACTAAGGGGGCAACGGGAGCTTAGGCAGATATATACGTGGCTAAGAGGTGGTGTAAGGAGATGGGTTTGAGTTTTTAGAGAACTGGGCTACTTTTCTGCTGGCTACAGGCTCTTTAGTAGATATGGATTGGTACCTCAATGGTGATGGTGCAGCTGTTTGGGGGAGAAGATGGCTAGGGGGTTGGAGATTTTAAAACTAGGCATGGGGGAGGGGTACGTGTGATGAACTACACAGGGGTAGATAGAGAAGTTGGGACGGGGCTATGAAACAATGAGGGAGAAGACGGGGATGGGACAGCATAGAGGATATAAGGAGGCATGTATGTCCACGTATGGAAGTAAATAATTGATATGTAAAATGTATGTTTACAAATGCAAAAGGTCTGGCTGGAAAACTGGGGAACAGAACTTATAGCTTTAAAGGAGAGTATGTATATGATCGGTATAGCAGAAACGTGGTCTAATGATTCACACGACTGGACAGTAAATATTGAGAATACTCCTTATTAAGACATGACAGAGTATAAGAAAGGAGGAGGAGTATGTTTGTATGTTAAACAGATTGAAGCTAAATCTAAAGATGGAATAGAGGGGGTATAAAACGATAAATGGCAGAAACAATATGGGTGAGCTGTTGTACAGGAACAAGATGTGAGTAAATTAATTGTTGGAGTATGTTATAAGCCACCAAATACCGGGGAAGAGGTGGAAATGAATCTCCAATGCAGTTGGCGAAGGGCTGGTATGGGGCATGTCTGGTTATGGGGGATTTTAACTACCCTGACATAGATTGGAGTAGGGAACTGCCGCACTGAAAAGGTATAAAGTTCTTAAATCTCCTTTATGAGCATTTATTCTTTCACAGAGGGTAGAAGTTCCTACTAGACAGAAATGTTTGTGGATCTGGTGATATCTAATAACCCTGAGCTCATTTTGGATATGAAGGTAGCTTAGGGATACTGATCATGTATAGTGTTCTTTAATATAGGGAATAAGACCATGATATAGTGTCATTTAATATAGGGAATAGTGACCATGATATAGTGTATTTAATATGGAATAGTGACCATGGTATAGTGTCATTTAATATAGGGAATAGTGACCATGATAGTGTCATTTAATATAGGGGATAGTGATCATTATATAGTGTCATTTAAATAGGGACAGTGACCATGATATAGTGTCATTTAATATAGGGAATAGTGCCATTATATAGTGTCATTTAATATAGGGAACAGTGACCATGATATAGTGTCAGTTTAATATAGGGAAATGACCATGATATAGTGTCTTTTAATATAGGGAATAGTTGACCGATATTTAGTAGTTCATTTAATATAGGGAATAGTGGACCATGATATAGTGTCATTTAATATAGGGATAGTGGACCATGATTAAGTGTCATTTAATATAGGGAATAGTGACCATGAGTAATAGGTCATTAATATAGGGAAAAGTGACCATGATATAGTGTCAGTTAATATAGGGAACAGTGACAATCTGATATAGTGTCATTTAATATAGGGATAGTGACCATGATATAGTGTCATTTAATATAGGAAATGACCATGATAAGTGTCATTTAATATAGAAAGTGACCATGATTAGTGTCATTTAATAGGAACAGTGACCGATATAGTGTCATTTAATATAGGATTAGGACCATATAGTGTCATTAATATAGGAATAGTGACATGATATAGTGTCATTTAATAGAGAACGTGACCGTGATATAGTGTCATTTAATATAGGGAATAGTTGACCATGATACAGTGTCATTTAATATAGGGAATAGTGATCATGATATAGCGCCATTTAATAGGACAGTGGACATGATAGTGTCATTTAATATAGGGAACATGCCATGATATAGTGTCATTAATATTAGGATATGACATGATAGATTTCATTTAATATAGGTGAAAAATGGTGTGCACTGGGTTAATAAAAACTTACTTAGGAAAGATAATTTTATGTTGTTAAAGGATCACTAAACTAGCTGAATGGAATATGAAATACGGATAGCTGAACAAATCAAGTCCAACCCCAAAAGGCATGTCCACCCCTTTTGCTAATTTTTGTTATATAGTAGTGCTAGTTCCCCCAGCTCCAACCGCTTAATACTTTTCAAGAAAAGTCCCCTAATGTTAACTTACCTTACCCTCTCTCTTCCGCCGCAATGCCCAGCTGGAGCAGAGAGGGAGGTAGTAAAGATCGGGGGACTTTCTGACTATATTATAGCAGTTGGGGCTGGGGAAACACACTACTATGTGAGAAAGGGGTTTTACACTAGGGGGAAGGAGAGGAAAACGGGAGGGAGAGGGAGGGAAGGGCTGCTCTAAGCAAGCCAAAAACCTCCGAGAGGACCTCAGAACGTGGAAAACAATTTCCCTGGTGGCCAGTTTTTTTTTTAACTTTGGGGGGACTTTACCGGAGAACTATTGGAGCTGGGAAGTAAGGTAAGGATTTTTACAACTACAGAGTTGACGGACGAATATGGTACGGAAACAATTATACAAAGTTATATCAATAAGGCCCAGGACCAGAGGATTGCATCTTAAAAGATGGATTGCATTTAAAAGAGCTTGTTCAGTTCTATCTTACACCACTGTTTCTCATCTTTCAATTCGCTTTCGTTGGGGATGTGCCGCTGGATTGGAAAAAACCAATGTAATACCAATATTCAAAAAAGGTAGTTGTTCACAGCCGGTAACTATAGACCTGTAGCCTAAATCATGGTAGGGAAGGTGATGGAAACTTTGTTAAGGGATCATATCCTTGACTACTTCTCCAGAGTCACTTATTAGTAGTAGTCAGCATGGATTTATGAGAATAGATCATGCCAGACAAATGTAAATTTAATTGGTTTTTATGAAGAAGTGAGTAAGAAGTTAGATTCAGGTACAGCAGTGGATGTGATATATTTGGATTTTGTGAAAGCTTTTGATACTGTGCCACATAGGTGACTAATGTATAAACTGAGGACTGTTGTCCTTGAAGAAAACATTTGTTCATGGATAGAGAACTGGTTATTGGACCGCAAACAGAAAGTGGTGGTAAATGGAGCTACATCTATGTGGGTAAAGTTATACGCGGAGTGCCTCAGGGTTTTGTACTGGGGCCACTTCTATTTAAACTCAAAACACAAATGAAGTTTAAATGGAAGCTGTACAAGAATGCCAAGCGGGACACGCGAGCGCACAGTGGGGCGGGTGGGGGGAATGAGACTCAGTGAGGTCAAATGCGGTGGGTTGCGCCTGTGCATGCCGAAGAGGCTAGCCGTAGATTGTGTACTATCAGTCAAGGGAAATACGAAGGCGACTAGAGATGGTAGAGGTATGATGGAGAGACTGAGAGAGAGAAAGATACAAGTGTCAGGATAGAGGGATCTAGAGACATAGAGAGGACATATATTGTAGATAGATGATATGAGAAAACCGAATGTGTAGGTCAGAGTAGAGGGAGGTAAGTGGATTTGGGGCCCAACCAGGGGCAATGCGGGGGGGGTGGCGTGGGGGGTGCAAGGGCCGGGGGGGGGGGGGGGGTGGCGGTGGGCAATAGGAATATGAGAGATGAGTTCGATAGAGCGTGTGGGGTGGGGGGGGGGGGGGGACCGCGTTGTTTGTCTAACTTCGCGACGATGTCTGGAAATGCTGACAGGGGGGGAGCGGGGCGGCTGGTGACGCACGGTGGAGGGCGCTCCATTGTCGAGGCTCAAGTCGTCACTCAGGCACCAAAATGTGACATGCAATAGGAAATGGGTAACTCTAAGCACACAGTGGACTTGGTCTAGTGACCGGTGGGGGGGCGCACAACGGGGGAATAAGCGGGGGAGGGGGGGGGGGGGGGAGGGGGGGGGGGAGGGGGAGACAAACCCTGGGGAGGAGACTGCTGTCTGGAGTGGGAGGGGGGGGGGGGGGGGGGGGGGCATGGCACAGGGGCGTGGTCGGGGGCAAGGCATGGTGTACCTGATGTGGGGGGGGGACCAGGGTGCTGACAAGGGGATTGTCGAAGGAATTGTGTGTCCCGATGGGATTGTCCCCACCCCCCTAGGCATTGGTTGTTCTTAAGGGACTTAAGTCTAAAGGGCATTGGTGTCTAAGGGATGGTCTAAGGGCAATTGTTTGTCTAAAGGATTGTTACTATAAGTCATTGTCCCAACTTTTTGGGAATCCACTGTGGTGATTTTCCTCTGTCCAACCAGAAAGGTTAAGGTTTTTTTATCCTTCATTGATGTCTGCAGCTTCCTGCCCCTTCGCCCAGCCGGGGAACCCTCCCAGAAGAGTTAAAGTGATTTGGCAGACGAAAGTGAAAGGGGGGTGAAGCTCGTTTTTCATTGCGGCAAAAATGTGAAGATGAGGACGACAAGCAGAGGTGATGATTTATCAACAGGGCAAACATCAATCCTAAAGAATTGGCTGACGAATCACTCTACACTAACGCTAGACGTCTCTCGGCCAACGATCCATGACATTATCTTTTGCATTGTTTTCCTGTTTCCCATGGGTCCCACTACAAAACCACATCTGCTCTAATGTGTTCTTAACCTGTGAAACTGGGAGTAGGAGATAAATGGCAATTTGGGCAGAGTTACAAATCTTAATTTGGACTGTAGTACACGAGCATGTATGTCCGCAATTTGATTTAAGAGGCCAATTGAGGGCGATTTTTTTAGGCCTGACTCTACCATGGTAATTCCTACTGAACCTGTTAGAGAAATCAGTAGGTCGCCACAACCCCTAGTACTGTTGTTAGAAGAGAATTTACAGGGTGCTTCATCATGCAGC
Source organism: Hymenochirus boettgeri (assembly GCA_019447015.1). Lineage (NCBI taxonomy): Eukaryota > Metazoa > Chordata > Amphibia > Anura > Pipidae > Hymenochirus > Hymenochirus boettgeri. The sequence goes on along the minus strand of JAACNH010000989.1, from coordinate 22,913 downwards.
ATAAATTTTATTTTACTAAATATTTATATAATCCATATCGAGTATAACGACCGCGTATAACTGAGGGCTCCCCCTTTAACCCTTAAAAAGGAGTAAACTCGATTGACCTCGAATATACATCGAGGTAGAAATAATGACCCACTGCCTTCTGATCTGTATTGTTTTGGATCTTTAGTTGCCCTTTAAAAAAATGGACAAGGCATAATTCCCATACAGTAATAGCCCAATCCAGTATGTCCTATTACTGTATGGTTTATTCTGCTGGCCATTGAAAAGGGCAACTAATGCCCAAAACAATAACGAATAATAAGGCAACATAGATAACTTCCTCCTTCTTCACTTCTTTATTGTTTTTTGAGGCTTTAGTTGAACCTTCAATTTCAACAGCAGAAGTCCCATATAAGTAAAACCATCCTGTAATTTGGCTATTATACTGTATGGGGAATGTTTTCTGGCCATTTTAAAAGATGCTAAAGCCTCATTCCTTGGCACTTCTCCATATGTTTGGAAACTACAACTCCCAGTATTCTTTTTTCTTTCTCCCCCCCCACCCCTTCTGTGCTCCCCTACATTTGCCTTCTCCTCTACCCTGCTCTGGTTCCTCTTCTCTGCCAGGTGTCCGCCCTGCTCCAATTCCTCTGCTGCTGCGTCATCTACTCTACCGGTGACGGCCCACTTCCTGGTGCCAGATTAGATGACGTCAGCCAGCAGAGGACGCTGAGTGTGCGGGCAGCCAGAGTCAGTTATTATTTGACGTCTAGTATAACCGAGACTCCTTTTTAAAGGCTAGTTGTTTTTTGTACCTTTATAGAGACCACCGAACTCCTCAGTGCCCCTATCTAAGATATCCTTATATTTACAGTAGGGGGGATACATTATCCTTATAATACATGAGTGGTAGCCCCGAGTTCCCTGTATAACTCAGTCCTGTGTCCTTTACCTTATATGGACACAGACCTTCCCCTCCCTCAGTGACTTCTAATATCGTTATAATTTACAGTAGGGGGGGATACATTAATCCCTTATAATGCATGAGGTGGTACCCAGATTTTTCCCTTATAAAACTTAAGCTGGTTACACACACGAACAATAAAGCACCTATACCTGTCCGGATCCGAACGGTAATCGGGTGGTTTAATTCGTTATTTGTGTACGCTCGTTTCCTGAACGATCCGCGCGGCCGCCGAAACGCTCGGGTACGGCGGCCGAACGCCGCGTTCGGGAAAGGCCGAAAAATTTCCATCGCCGCGCTAGACTCCCTATAGAGGAGTCTGCGTGGCCTATGTAAACACAAGTCCCCGATCGTTCTCTTAATGAAGTTCATAGGGAGAACGCGGGACTGTAATTTAGCGATCTTTGAAAGATGGCAGACAGTATCTTGCAGATTCCTGTCCTTCATCTTTCAGAAATCTGTGGCTGGTGTGTACCTATCTTTACTCTGTGTCCTTGTAGCCTATTATATGACACAGCCTCCTCAGTTACTTCTAAATATCGTTATAAATTTACAGTAGGTTGGATACATTATCCCTTTTTTTTAATAATGCATGAGTGGGTACCGCAAGTTCCCTGTCGTAACTCGTCTGTGTCCTTACTTATATAGACAACAGACTCCTCGTGACTTCTAAATATCCTTATAAATTTACGTAGGGGGATACATTATCCCTTATAATACAGAGTGGTACCCAGAGGTCCTGTATAAAACTTCAAGTCTGTGTCAGGTTCTTGTACCTTATATATGGCACAGCACTCTCAGTACTTTCTAATTATCTTATAATTTACAGTAGGGGTATACTTTAACCCGTATATGCATGATTGGTACCCAAGTTCCCTGTATAACTTAGTCTGTGTCCTTGGTACTTTATATGCCAGACTCCTCCGTGACTTCTATATCGTTCTTTACAGGGTAATTTCTATATCAATGAGGTACCATACTTCCTGAAACACTATGGTCCTACTATTAGCACGAATCTAGTTGACTTCAATCCTATATTCTAACTATCCACTATAAAACTACAAATATCCTGAGCTCACCAGAAAGTTTAATTAAACCAGGGCAAGTCTAGGATAATTAAATAACTACAGACATCTATACATGCCAATTGTTTCCCTTTCTCTTACAGTATCAGCATTGGGATATCCGATATCCACCATTCTTATCTCGTACTGTTGATTGCGTTGCTATTTGTCTGTCTCAAGGTAAATACTCAGTTTTCCTTTTTTCTCTAAGCAAAAATCCATTTTAATTGTTTTGGTTTGATTTGTAAAGACACTTTGTTCTTCTTTTGTTTGTGATTTCTTTATTCGTTCAATTATCTTTCCCTACAGTCAGACACCTAGAGTTCGAATTATAAGGCAAACAGAAATCCAATGATCTGTAAAGGTAAAGTTTAAGCAGAATCCAATGGTAACTCCATTCCAACCATCGCGTAAAATCCTGCATTTAAAGGATAGGACTAAATGAAGAATGTTAAAAATAGATGGTGTGAAGGCATTAATGCATAATATATTGGCAGGGAACATCTTTTCAACAATAAGCCAAAAACAACCACGCATCTGATTGTTTTCACGTGTTGCCATCCATCATAGCATGGCCTTAGCCTTACAATAGTGCATCTTCAAAGTAAAGGAGCTTATTAACCTATGAAAAATACTGGGAATAAGGAACATGACGTAAGTTACCATATGGGATCTATTGTGATTTTCCAGTCGCCACATGGTCTTTCAGCCACATGGTCCTCCCTGCTGTTCCCCGCGATCTTCCTGCAATGCCTTACATTTATACTTCCTAGGTAACGTTTTTTTACTCACGTGGTGTGTAAATGCTTCAATATTGGGGAGGTTTTGATTTAATACTAGTACATCGCAATGTGTGATTTTCTTTCTTTCTTCATTGAATAAACTTTGAATTATTTACCAACAGCCGCAATCGAAGCCTAATTTAACCCATGTCCACTTTAAGAATGTAATTTGCATCAGCTACATATGTTTGGAAAACTCACGACGCCACTTGCCCTCTGTAGAGTTTTAAAAAAGGGCACTCCTCTTAAAATCGTATATAGTTAACTCCCCCCCCTCCCCTAACCGCAATAATGCTAAGATACAAGAACTAACCTGACATGCTGCCAATTCCCTTTTAACCCTCTCTTTCCGCTTCTGGTCCTTCATCAACTGTCAGTATCATGGGTGTGACTTTGACAATCACACAGCAAGAGAATGCTAGACCCCCGTAGCGCCCACTCTGAGCACTGATGTAATTTTATAACAAACTTGGAAAGAGGCGAAACCTAGAGGCAGGAGGGCAGGGGGAGAAACAACATTTTTCTTTCTTGAACACGCGCAGCGGTAACACAAAAAATGCAAGTTTTAAAAGGAGACACACTGAAAAATAAATGACGCAGGGGAAACTAGATTGTGGCACCTCAGTAAAGAATACCTTATTCCACCGAATTTAACCAGTTGCTTTCCCAGCTTGGAACGTAAATGTCAATCCCTCACAGGAACCCCTGGTACTGTTTTCCTTTTGGCTTTATCTTTTCCCTACTTTTTTCCCATTTCCTTCGGTGCTGCTGGATTGCGATTGGGCAGGGTAACATCAAATTCTACTAAAGAGCCCGACCACCCCCCACCAGTGAGCTATATGATCTGGTATTCCCAAGCTACGGTTAGTGGTCCCACCGATAATTCTGCTTCTTGGCCTGACATTCCCTTATTGGGAAAGCCAATGTGGTTTGTGTTGTCAGGTAGATGATGATTCTCATACTAGGTAAAAAATAGTGCTATATACATTCCACACAACACCCACACCACACACACTGATTTGTGTCAATTCATGTGGCAAAATGATTGGTCCAGCCAGTTATACGTTGGCAGTGAAGTCCAGGGAAACATCTTACAGTGTATGGCTGCTTACACAGTTACAAACTCCAGGTCAAACCCTCATATTACATGTACAGTAATCAGAGAAGGTCATTAACCCCTCTCAATTTATTAAGAAATAGGATGATTATTCATTAAGCCTATATCTATTTCCATACAAGACAGCTGCACTCAGCTAATTACTCTTAAACTCTTTATTTTCAGCGGAAGTATAAATGGTGACCTCAAATGGTGTAAAAAGGGACAATGTTTCCCTGGTGTTCTTCTTTGCACTTGCCTTTGCATTTAAACAGATGGCCCGAGATACTGTCCACAGGTGAAATATACCGTAATGTACTTGTCCTGCATCTTTACGTCTACTGTGGTTCCGGCCAAGGAGAAGAAGGGCAAAATACTGGGATTGTTGATTACTTCATCCTACTGGATAATCCCACCCTACTCTAGCTGCCTTGGTGGGGGGACCTAATCTTTCTGGGAAATATTCTCACATTTAGCCTGGCAACCAAAAGACCTGCATACCTGTAAAATGCACGCGATATTTCTTATTCAACACTGGCTTATTTAATAAGAGGGGCTTGTTCTAATTTGCAGCATCAATCACACTCACACCTTTTTATCAGATCGACTTGCAATAGAAAACTTTGATTGGCTACTTGTAAATTACAATCAAAACAACCATTTTTCACTAGAGTCCCTTTTGTAATAGTCATGTCAGTTTCTTACTTATCACTGTGACACAATGGCAAATACTGATCGGTCCAGATCCTCTGGGATATCACCACAATTATTTGGTGACTTTTAATCTACTATTAAATAGAAATCATGTAATGTATTATTGATGTTTTAATGTATGAGTATTTATGTTTCTCCCTCAAGCCCCTGAATGTATCACATAACGGCGACCCCCTCTGATATCCTCTGTTAATATTTCAACAATCTTGGAGAAGAGGGGGAAACCCTAGAGTGCAGAGGGAAGGGGGAGAACAACATATTTCTTTGTGCGCACGCACGGCTTAACAACAAAAATCAATTTAAAAAGAGACCAACTGCAACAATAAATGACCTCAGGGGAAATAGATGGGCCCGCCATCACATCTGAATGGGTTGGAGGCAATTATCACCTTTTTAAACAATAAGAACTTTGATTGCTCTCTCCTGTAATGTTGCTATTTGTGATAATCATCCACCTTTGAGTGTATTCATTCTTAAAGAAAAATGCATAGCCCTCTTGTATAGTGATGTAGCAAGGAAAACCGACCCAAAGATATAATGACCATGGCAACGCCATGTCCATAACATCACAGGCACTCCTCAAAATGTCATGTGCCACCCCAAAAAACACAACATCACGGTTTGTGGCCATACCCCCACTTCAAAGTCCACACCTGCAGGCCCGATGTAGGACAAGCATCGGATGCAAGTTGCCTGGGGCCCATATCCAGGGTGGCCCGTCAGGAGCCGTCCAATGGGCCCCATTACTCTATTTGTAGAAATTTTCCCTGCATTTCCCTTTAAAAGTCCTGTGGGGGCCTGTCCCTGGCTTCCAATCATGAGTCTCTTCGCAATCCCCTCTGGTGTCGTCGCTCATACCTTTACTCATCTTGTCTGCCCTCCTCCAATACCTTTACACCTCTGCGCCCTCTCCAATTATCTTTTTACTTCTCTGTCTGCATCTCCAATACTTTACCCTCTCTGCCTGCCCCTCCAAATACCTTGTACACTCTGCATCCATGCTTTCACCGCTCTGCCCATCTCAAATCTTTAACCCTCTGTACCTGCTCTGCATACCTGTTACGTGTGCCTCTCCAGTATCTTTACCCTCGGTCTGCCCTGCCATACTTACCCTCGCCCTCCAATACTTACCTCTCTGTCTGCCCTCTCCAATATCTTTTACTCTCTGTCCTGGTTGCCTCTCCAATATCTTTATTTTAAACCCTGCCTGCCTCTCCAATTCTTTACTCTCTGTCTGGCCCTCGTCCTCATATCTTTACTACTCGCTGTCTGCCTGTCCTGGATCTTGTGACCTCTGTCTGCCACTCTCCATATCTTTACCCTCTTCTGTCTGCCATCTCCACTATCTTTACTCCTTGTCTTGCACTCTCTCCAATATCTTTCTGTCTGCAATCTCTTTACTCTCTGTCTGCCTCGCTCAAATACTTTACCCCTCGTCTGCCCTCTCCAATATTTACCTCCTGTCTGCCATCTCCAACATCTTTAACCTCTGTCTTGCCCTCTCCAATCTTTATCCTGTCTCCTCATTCTTCCTCTGGTCCCCTGCCACTCCTACTCTCGCCCTCAATATCTTTAACCCCCTTGGTCTGCCCTCTCCACATAATCTTTCTCTCTGTCTGGCCTTCGCTCTCCATATCTTTACTCTCGGTTCCCCCCTGCCTCTCCAATATCTTTACTTACCTCGTCCTCCTTCCTGGATTACCTCTGCCTCCTCATCCAATTATCTACCTTCTCCTCTCAGTACTTAGTACTCATGCCCCCAGCCCATATCTTTACACTCTCTGTCTGGCCACTCTCCACTAATCTTACCTCTGTCTGGCCATCATCCAATATCTTTAACTACCCCTCTGGTCCTGCCCTCCCCAATGCTTTCATACTCTCTCTGTCTGCCCCTTCCACTACCCTTTACTCTGTCTGGGGCCCTCTCCAATATCTTTACCCTTGTCTGCCCTCTCCAATAAGCCTTTACCCTCTGTTCTCCCTCCCAATCATATCTTTAAACCTCTGTCTGCACCTCTCGCAAATCTTTAATTACTCTCTGTGCCTGCCCTCTAACATCCAAGATCTTTACTCTCTGTCCCTGTCCTGCCTCTGCCCTCTTCCATAATCTTACCCTTGGGTCTGGCCATCGCTCCAATAAATCTTTACTCTCTGTCTGCCCCTACATCCAATACTTTCTCTCTGTCTGCCCTCCATCCAATACTTTAACCCCCTACAACCCCTCTCTGTCTCCTCTCTGCCATGTGCTGGTTGTGCCAGTTGGTGATGTTTCTGGTGATGCAAGCAAAATATATACTTTGTATTGTTTAGTGGAACGTTATGGGGCCCCCAAAAATGACTTGTCCTTGGGTCCCCATTTGGTCTTAATCCCGGCTTTTTGGCACACCTGCAAAGAAAACTTGCCGTCCCCCCCTAACCATAAAAACTTCGTCGGCCTGTCCCTATTCCCCAAATGTCATGAATCGTTCCCCCCATTCCCCCAGATATTGCCGTCACGTGCCGCACGCCCCCACACTCAACAGTCACCTCTTATAAACCCCCAACATCCATAACATGTCTCCAACAAATCCCAAACACGCCTTCCCCAACTGTGTGACCACGAGCCTCCAGATGTGTCAACCCCCCCAAAAAGATGATCCCCACTTATACATCCTGGCCACATCACAGGTACGAACCCAACGGGACCGCCCCCCCGCATCCCCCTACGTCCACAACCAGCGTCCAGCCCCCAACCATCACGCACCCCCCAATCATCCCCACGACCCCGCAACCTGTCCACGCCCCCAAAGGCAAACACCGGCCAAACAACACTTTCAAACAGCGTTGCCTTTTCCTCTTTCCCCAAACATTGCGACTAGGGACAACACTAAATATATGTCCCCCCGCCTGGGACACCACATCAGACAACAACCCCCGACTGGTCACAAAACCCTAGAATGCCGTGCCCACCGCCCCCGTTAAATCACGACCTGGCTCCATCCACCTCGTATTGGATGGAGTTGGGAATTACCCTACCCTGCATTACCTGGACCTAAGCACCAGACAACAACCACACGTCCACAGACTTACAACTCAAACACAAACACATCAATGGCACTGCATTGCGCACAACCAGAGGACTACTTATGAATTGGGATCTAATGTCAAATTGAAATTGTTAAGGTCCTTGTGCGGATAAAGGTGTTAAAGTGCAAACAAAGTGACATATTAATACTACTGTGCATAATAAAGCACAGCTTAAAAAAAAAAACACAAAATGCCCGCACACGCTGTGCTTCAGGGCACAGAACCTGCGTAGCCAGTCAGTGACTAATTGCTGGGGGTATTCCAGTTGAACTCACAATTTTCTCCCTAAAGAGGCCAATTTAGTGTAGCATGATGTTTTCACAATAGGTTGCACCACAACACCATATATATATATGTGTTTAGAACGCTCCCAAGTGGAAAAACTGATAACGTTTGTATATAGTTTAGCGAATAAACGTATATGGTTATATGTCCCTCCAGCAATATGTCACCGTCTTCAACATCAATTACATACATGACGTACATACCAACTGGGGCACTCTTTTTTTTCCGCCTGTCACTGTTCATCTAAGGGCCAACACACACACCTGCATGTAACAAATAACTATACACAACCTGTACACGGGTCAATGCTGGGACAACACTGCTATACAAAATTGACAACCCAAAGACAACATTCTTTTCTCCATATAGACTCTTTTATTATCCTCCATTCACAATAAATATTTTAAAAGTCTGAAAAAACAAAAGAACTTTTTTAAGATTTCTGTTTTGGTGTTAATGGAAAAACTTTTCCGGTTATATGAAATCTCCAAACAAAGGAGCCCCCAGTCGAAGCTTTCGATTCGAAGACGGGCCCATTAACCTTCCTACATTAGTTTTAAACCTGATGTGTGCTCAAAAACAAAATTTAGGAACACATTTTTCTTATAAATACTAATCCAGAAAGAAAACTATCCATTCATCAATGTTCCTTTTACCTTCTATACCCCGTAATTCTTGATCCCCCATTCCATACCCACCGTCCGTCAGAAAGAGAGACAGACTTCGGAACCCGAGCATCGTCTGCCGTAGGTGCCATTTTCAATTCAAAACCAACAATCCAGCTGTAAAGAAAACCACGGGTCCTGGCACGTCATTGGTCCCCTGTTCAAGTAGCCAAGGCCAAGGAATGGATAGTATTCAATTCCCAACTACTTGGCTTCACTTATTTCCAGAAGACCCACTTCCAGAATTGCAACCAGCAGGTAAACAAAAAATGCAATGAAGAGAAAAATCAAGGAACCATAGATGTATGTGGTCCAGCATTCCTTCTTCCCCTGCAATGCTTTTGAAGAATAGTCTCCAGCAGTCCATGGAGGTTTACTGGTACTCAATCAACTCGCGTACTGAATATCATCTGATGAGCGAGTGGGTGGCTTGTGTGAACCAAATACAAGAAGAATGGGCGTTCATAGCCTAGAACAACACGAAAGATGTGAGAATGATATTGCGAACGTTATAGTCACTCGATCCCAACAAAGCGTGTCTCTTCCTCTTCATTGTATGTATGTTGTACAATTTATAAGCGGCGTAGCAATGATAAACTAAGAGTATACCAAAATGCCATACACAGATAAATTACATTACAAAAAAGTTTCCAAGTTGAGATACACATATTAGTGAGGTGTGCCTTGACATATTAGGAAAGAGATGCTTTGCCCCCTGAAGAGCTTACAATCTAAGTTACTTACTTTACTGAAGTTGTTTTGTATTATTTATCAATACCGGAGTCTGCAATAATATCTAATTAAGTGGCCTCGCTGCAGAGCAAAAATCTTATTGATGCAAAGGAAACCATCAAAATAACCCGTGTTGGGGAGACTTGCTAAAAAATCTATGAGAGTGAGCTGGACTCAGGTTGCAGAAAGGAAACTGGGAAGCAAGGAGCGATTCTATCCGTTCATGGTGAGCCACGTCATGCTAAACGAGATGAACAACTGTGCTCTGGGGGGGAAACAGGTGCGCCCGTGTATATAACGTCTTAACATCTAGTGAATCCATCGGTCCTTGGAACTGTATAGCTGCGGCTAAGTTGGATAATGTACATACTAAACTGTTGGTGACTGCCTTTTAATACCCCGGGATTCCCCATGTATAGAATATGTTATATAGGGTTACTGCAGCTCCCTTTCTAGTCCCTTTACAATCATATGGATACACTATCTAGCACCATTATAGTATCAACATGTAGTTGCTGCTGTTTGTTATTGATAAAGCTAAATGTAAGTGCTGACCACACCATAACGAATTTCAGCGGACACAAACGGAAATATCTCCCCTAGTGAGAGCGCTGCTCGAATAAAGGTCATCAGTGCTCGTGCTATGTTAGTACAAAAATACATTTTAAAATGCTGTAATCTCGATACACATCAATCAATAACCAACAATATATTGTTACAATCCCCTTTGGAGTAGATAAATATAAATACATGGTATACAATCCTATTTAACTGTATCTATTATTAAAACAACATCTAAAACACACATGAACAGAATAACATCCTAGTAATCCCCCTACCTATATCCTGATGTCTGCAGAAATAAAAATCAGCTAAATCAACTACAATATGGTCTCCACATAAATCTCACAGACTATCGCTGTAACCAAAAGAAGGGGCTTATTCACAGTTCTGTATCGTTTAAAATGGTGCTAATTTTTCCCCAACCATCTCAGATTTATCTTTCAATGTTACTAATACGTCTGATGGTTGGGACACTTACACCATTTAACGATAAGAACTTTTTATTGATCTCCCTGAAAGTTATAATTATAAATATTGATGTGAAATTGTTAATGCTCCGCTCACTCATGGGGAGATAACTCGTAATAATGAAAGGAAAAGAAAAAAATAAACGGACTTGCATGTCATTACATGTGTATATATGCCATTATCTGTTCCACTGGCCAGTTCATGCTACCAAACCAAAAAGATATATAAGGAGATTTACAGAACTTGGTGAGAAAATTTATTTTTTACCAGCCGCATTATAAAAGAGAATTCAGGCCACACTAAAAGGAACGAAAATAAATAACAAATAAAGCAAACTTAATAAAGGAATTCTATAAACCAAAGAGAGCCCTCTTGGATGTAATATACTAAATACGTAAGGTCGATTTGAGACAGCACTCTACACACTAGACGCATCCAACTCTCAGACTTCTTGTGGCGTTTGTGCGAGTGCAGCGATTCATTGACGGATTGCATGCACAGGGCATGCGCAACGTAGTGTGACTACCACCATTGGGAACACACTATAGTGTGAACTTTTTTAAGCCTATCAGATTGTGCCTAAAGCCCACTAAGTGTGGCCTACCCTAAGGTTATGAGCTTCTTCTGAGACTTGACTAATCTAAAACGCGTATGGGGACGACATTCCACAACAAGTAATATGTACTACGTAGTGGAAGCTGTGGGTCACAGCACCAAAAGGGAGCCCACATTACAAAGGGCTTCACCAACTTCCATTGGGAAGGGCAAGACAGTGTTGACTATGGCCCATTGTACATAGGGAATACGGAGATAGCCATTGCATTATTATTAGCACCCATGGGACGACCATCTCCAATACAAGGTAGGAGAACTGAGGGCTAGAAGGATAGGCAGGTGTCGGTAGTGGAGGGACTCCCTTATTAAAGTGGTAAGATAGGTAATCTGTCGCCAAACTCTACATGCCGAACAGTGTGTTTGCTGCCATTGGTCTAGGTTCGACACTGTGGTGGATCGTGTAGACAGATTATGGGTTGGGCTGGGAGTGACCCGGTGGTCCTGGTTCACATTGGTGACCAAATACAAAGTTAAAGAGTGAGGTTTGGAGGTCTTATACATCATTTCTGAGAATTAGGGGCCCAGTTAAACGCAAGGACCTCAAGGGTGTGATTTCAGAAAACTACTACCCTACCAGCAGCCCCGTGCTACAACTAGTGGGGCAACGGGAGCTAGGAGTATAATAATAGTGGCTAAGATGGTGGTGTAAGAAATGGGTTGAGTTTTTAGAGAACTGGGCTGGACTTTTTATTCTGCTGGTCTACAGGGCTCTTTAGTAGAGATGGATTGTACCATCAATGGTGATGGTGCAGCTTGTTTTGGTGGGAAATGAGGCTAGGGGGTTGGAGAGTTTAAACTTGCATGGGAGGCAGGGTCCGGTGAACTACACAGGGTAGATAAGAGTTGGGATCAGGGGCTAAGAAACAATGGTGGAGAAGACAGGGGATGGGACACATAGAGGATAAAGGAGGCTGTATTTCCACCGTATGGAAGTAAATCAATTGATACATGTAAAATGTATTTTACAATGCAAAATGTCTGGCTGAAAACCTGGGGAACAAACGTAGAGGCTTTCAGGCAGGTATGAATTTGACGTATAAGCATAAACGTGGCTAATACATCACACGAACGGACAGTAAATATTGAAAGAATACTCCTTATTAAGACATGACAAGTTAAATCGAAAGAGGAGGGTATGTTTGATGTAAACGAGATTGGGGGGAGGGGGAGCTAAATCTAAAGATGGAATAGATGGGGGTATAAACTGAAATGGGCAACCAATATGGTTGAGCTGTGTACAGAACAAAAGATGGTAGTAAATTAATTGTTGGAGTATGTAATAGCCACCAAATACCGGGGAATAGGTGGAAATGAATCTCCATATGCTTTGGCGAAGGGCTGCGGTATGGGCAGTGTTCGGTTATGGTGGATTTTAACTACCTGACATAAGATTGTAGAAGGGAACTGCCTCACCTGAAAAGGTTAAAGTTTCTAAAATCTCCTTTATGAGCATTTTTCTTTCACAGATGGTAGAAGTTCCTATAGACAGAAATGTTTGTTGGACTGGTGATACTAATACCCTAGCTCATTTTTTGGATATGAAGGTAGCTTAGGGATACTGATTCATGGTATAGTGTCTTTAATATAGGGAATAAAGACATGATATAGTGCGTCACTGTTAGGATAGTGATTATGTCTAATGGAATAGTACAGGATAGTGCATTTATAGTGTCCATGTATGTCAGATATAGGGAATAGTGACTCATGCGATAGTGTCATTTAATATAGGGAACATGACCAGATAGTGTCTTTAATATAGGGAATAGTGACACCTGTTAGGTACGTGTCATTTAATATAGGAACGTGAACCATGTAATAGTGTCATTCTACTTATAGGGAATCATGAGCGCATGATATAGTGTCCTTTAATAGGCTACAGAGTGAAATAAGGACAGTGACATTATATAGTGTATTAATATAGGGAATAGGACCATGATATAGTGTGTCATTTATATAGGGAATCAGTTACCATGATTAAGTGTCATTTAATATGAACTAGTGCAGAACATGTCATGGGTAGTGATCAATGAGATGAGCGGCACATTGTTTAACATATAGGGAACAGTGACCATGATATAGTTCCATTTTGGCAGGTAAGGGAACGGTGAGCCATGATATAGTGTTTAATATAGGGAGGATACAGTGACCAATGTATCATAGTGTCATTTAATATATGGGAATAGTGACCTATGATATATGTCATTTAATATAAGAAGCAGTAACCATGATATATTGTCTTTAATATAGTGAACATGACCATGATATAGTTGTCATTTAATATAGGAATAGTGACCATGATATGGTTCATTTATATAGGGAATAGTGACACATGAATATGTGTCATTTATATGAAGAGAACAGTGACCGTGATAAGTGGTCATTTATATAGGAATAGTTGACCATATCGTGTCATTTAATATCAGGGAATAGTGATCATGATATAGCGCCATTTAATATCGGGAACAGGACCATGATATAGTGTCATTTAATATAGGGAACGTGCCATGATATAGTGTGTTCAGTAAATATAGGGAATATGGATCATTATACGATAGTATACAATTTAGCTATAGGGAGCGGTTGCAAAAAACTGGGTGCCACTGGGTTATAAAAACTTACTGTGAGAAAATAATTTTAATGTATGTTAACAAGGAATCACTAACTAGCTGAATGGAATATGAAATAGGTATAGCTGAACAATCAAGTCCAACAGCCCAAAAGGCATGTCCACCCCTTTTGCTAATTTTTGTTAGATAGTAGTGCTAGTTCCCCCATTCTCCACCACTATAATACTTTTCCAGAAAGTCCCCTAATATACTTACCTTCCCTCGTCTCTTCCGCCGCCATGCCCGCTGGGCAGAAAAGGAAGGTCAAGTAACGATCGGGGGGACTTCTCGACATAATATTATAGCAGTTGGGGCTGGGGAAACACCTACTATGTTGAAAAAGGGGTTTTAACTGGGGGAAGGAAGATAGAAAACGGGAGGGACGGGAGGGAATGGGCTGCTCTCAAGCAAGCCAAAAACCTCCGAGAGGAATCTAGCCCGACTTGAAACAAGTTTTCCCTGGTGGCCAGTTTTTTTTTTTAACTTTGGGGGGACTTTACAGAGAACTAGTTGGAGCTGGGAAGTAAGGTAAGGATTTTTTTATACACTACAGAGTTGAACGGCAAGCTGGTACGAAAGCATTATACAAAGTTTAATATCATAAAGCGCCCATGGACACAGTGGATTGCCATCTTAAAGATGTTCATTTTAAAAGCTTGTTCATTCTATCTACACCCACTGGTTTCGCATCTTTTCCATGAATTGCGGCTTTGTCGTCGGGATGTGCCGCTGGATTGGAAAAAACCAATGTAATACCAACTATTCAAAAAGTCGTTTTCCAGCCTGGGTAACTATAACCTGTAGCCTAACATCATGGTAGGAAGGTGTGGAAACTTTGTTAAGGGATCATATCCTTACTTTTTCTCCAGAGATCATCTTATTAGTAGTAGTCGCATGGATTTATGGAAGATAGATCATGCCAGACAATGGTAATGGGTTTCGGTAGAAGCAGTGAGTAAGAAGTTATGATTCATGCACAGCATTTGATGTGATATATTTGGATTTTGTGAAAGCTTTTGATACTGTGCCACATAGGTGACTAATGTATAAACTGAGGACTGTTGTCCTTGAAGAAAACATTTGTTCATGGATAGAGAACTGGTTATTGGACCGCAAACAGAAAGTGGTGGTAAATGGAGCTACATCTATGTGGGTAAAGTTATACGCGGAGTGCCTCAGGGTTTTGTACTGGGGCCACTTCTATTTAAACTCAAAACACAAATGAAGTTTAAATGGAAGCTGTATACCTAACTAACCTTGTCTCTTTTTTTATTTTCTAGGTGCCTTCAGAGCCTACCTGTGCCCCAGTAAAGTGCTGGCCATCTTGGATTATGTCTGCAGTCAGGTAAGCTCCGCCCTCCTCGTTCCAGGCTTGGGTCAAAAATCCGGTAGCAGAGTCGTAAATGCGTGACGTCATCACGCTGCGTGCACTGCTGTCTGCCCTCTCCAATATCTTTACCCTCTGTCTGCCCTCTCCAATACCTTTACTCTCTGTCTGCCCTCTCCAATACCTTTACCCTCTGTCTGCCCTCTCCAATATCTTTACCCTCTGTCTGCCCTCTCCAATATCTTTACCCTCTGCCTGCCCTCTCCAATATCTTTACCCTCTGTCTGCCCTCTCCAATATCTTAACTCTCTGTCTGCCCTCTCCAATATCTTTACTCTCTGTCTGCCATCTCCAATATCTTTACTCTCTGTCTGCCCTCTCCAATATCTTTACCCTCTGTCTGCCATCTCCAATATCTTTACTCTCTGTCTGCCATCTCCAATATCTTTACCCTCTGTCTGCCCTCTCCAATTTCTTTACCCTCTGTCTGGCCCTCTCATTTCTTTACCCTCTGTCTTGCCCTCTCCAGTGTCTTTTACCCGCTGTACTTTTCCCTCTCACAGTTTCTTTCCCTCTGTCTGCCGCTCCCGTTTCTTTAAACCCTGTCTGCCTCTCCAGTTCTTTACACCCCTCTGTCCTGCCCCTATCCATTTCTTTACCGTTCTCCCAGTTTTCTTTACCCTCTGTCTGTCCTCTCCAGTTTCTTTACCCTCTGCTGCCCTCCGAGTTTCTTTAACCCTCTGTCTGCCGCCTGTCGGTCCCCTGCCCTCTCCAGTTCTTTACCCTCTGGTCTGGCCCTCTCCGTTTCTTTACCCTCTGTTCCCTGCCCCTCTCCAGTTTCTTTCCCCTCTCCAGTTTTCTTTAACCCCTCTGTCTGTCCCTCTCCATTTCTTTACCTCGGTCTACTGTCTACCCCTCTCCCAGTTTTCTTTTAACTTACCCTCTGTCTACCCTCGCCAGTTTCTTTAACCCTCTGTCTGCCTCTCCCGTTTCTTTAACACCCTCTGTCTAGCCCCTCTCCATTCTTTACCCTCTGTCTCGCCCTCATCCAATTCTTTTCTTCGTACCCTCTGTGCCCATCTCCAATTATCTTTTACTCCTCTCCTGCCCTCGTCGCCGTATATCGTTACCCTCTGTCTGCCCTGCTGCTCAGTATCTTACACCCCCTCTGTCTCCTACATAGCCAAGTGATTTTTAACCTCGGTCGGCGCAGCGTCCTATAACCTTTGTTACCTTAGGCTCCTGCTTATCCGCCCCAGCCAAGACCCTGTCATTCCTTACCACCCCCGTACCCTGCCCTCTCCATCTCTTTGTTAACCTCTGGCTTTCCTGTCCATCTCTGTATCCTTTGGTACCTTTTCCATTTCTGGCACTCTGCCTATCTTGCTGCCACACAGTGGTAGTCTACCTGTCCCTGCCGATCTCTGTACCTTTTACCTTCCCTGGTCCATTTTTGGACTCTTGGACTGGTTGGGGTTTATGTCTCTCTTTTGCGGTCTGGGCACATTCACCTACCCTCACCTCTTCAACTTCTTTGTCCATCATCTGTTCCCTCCCTGCTTCCTTCCAGTCCTCTGTACGCCTCTATCGTTCCCTGTCCATTTCTTGCGCACTCCACTTGCCCTGTCTGTCTCTTCTTAACTCATTATTATTATTATTATTATTATTATGGATTATGCAGCGCCAACATCTTCCACTTGCGCTTTTGTAATTCCATAGTCATCATTACATACAGGGTAATACATTTAAATAAATTCATAGCATATTACACTACACAGGTAATACATAATATAATTAAACCAAGTGAATGAGTTCTTACAGCAATACCGTGAATACACTAGCAGAGGACCCTGCCCAAGAGGCTTACATGTCTATAGGATTGGGGGTGAGACCCATGTGACTGGAATCCGTAGGCCTGTAATTGACAGCGGGAAAGGTGGTTGGTCAGTGTGAGGGGTTAAATGTCTATACTCAGTTATATGGTGCATGAAGAGGTGGGTTTCAAGGTTACTATTTGAAAGGTATTAAGGGACGGTGAAATGACATACAGCAGAGGAAAGGGAGTTCCAGAGCAGAGGGGCAGCACAAGCAAAGTCCCTGAATGTGGCATTGGAAGAAATACAAGGGTGGATGAGAGGCGGAATCATTTGCAGAGCGATGGTTGCGTCTATGGTCCATCCCTGTGCTTGTGCCTATCCTGATCATCTTCTGTACCCTCTTCTGCCAGCCCTGTCCCCCTCTGTACCCTTTGCCACCATGTCCCTCTCTGTACCCTTTTCGCCATGTCCTCTCTGTACCCTTTGCCAGCCATGTCCACCTCTGTACCCTTTGCCAGCCCATGTCCATCTCTGTACCCTTTGCCAGCCATGTCCATCTCTGTACCTTTGCCAACCATGGTCCTCTTCTGTACCCTTTTGTCCAGCCATGTCCTCTCTGTACCCCGTTGCCAGCCATGTCCCACCTCTGTACCCTTTGCCACCATGTCCCCCTCTGTACCCTTGCCAGCCATTTCATCTCTGTAACCTTTGCCAGCCATGTCCACCTCTGTACCCTTTGCCAGCCCATGTCCATCTTGTACCCTTTTGCCAGCCATCCGTCTCTGTGTACCCTTTGCCAGCCCACTGTCCCGTCTCTGTCCCCTTTGCGCCATGTCCACCTCTGTACCCTTTGCAGCCATGTCCACCTCTGTACCCTTGCCAGCCATGTCCACCTCTGTACACTTTGCCAAGCCATGTCCATCTCTGTACCCTTGCAGCCATGTCGTTTCTTGCCCTCTCGGTCTCTGTTCGAGTAAAGCTCAGCCTACTCTCTGGCCCAGCATGTGCAATTCTCCACCCTTTCATATTTTTGCACTTTGCCTACTCTGTATGCTTTGGCTTCCTATTCCCGCACTGGAGACGTTTCTGTGTATCATAATTGTCCCTAATTTCTTCTAGAAGCGGGGCCCAAGCACCTGGAATTATTTGTCTTTCAAACAATGTTTTATTTGACATTGTCATTCAGAAGAAAAGTTTCCTCTAGAACACACAGACATTCAGTCAGCCTTTTAAAGGTACAAGTAACAATCTGGCAGGTGCACCCACTGGGCTGTGTGGGACTTTATCTTGCTTCGGCGCCAGGGCACGATGGCCAAGGAGACATTCGTGGCTTTCAGGGTAGATTGTGTTTTCCAGCTCCCCTGGACCTTTGTGGCCTGGCAGGTCCGACTTATTGGTGTTTGGTTTCAAGTCTCTGGGGGCCTTTCCCCTCTCAAGCTAGGGAACACCAATTAGTCAAAACACGTTTGAGGGCTAGGCCACACTGAAACGCAAACGCAATGCAATGGCGATTCTTCATGGGTCGATTTTGTTTTGCGTTTGCCGCTGCGATTTCATCAATAAGTATAGGAATCGCAATATGCGAATGCAGAACGCAATCCATCCCGAAAAACGCGCGTTTTTTTTGCGTTGCCGCGTTTTTTCAAATTATTTTTTTTAAAAGCGCAAACGCAAAAAAAACGCAGCAGGGTGGCCTATGCCCTTATATTTCTTTCTCTTTCATAAGTGTTTATATCTGGGCCATGTTTTTTATTTCTCTTGTTGACACACCACTCACTCCACTCTGTTCACAAAACTGTTTTGTTCTCCTGCTTGGGACTGGATTGCAGGTTCTGTAGATATATGCCCACCACTTTGCCAAATGGCCGCCCAGTTTCCTTCCTGCCCTAAGGCTTATTTTGAACTATTTCCCAGGCTGGCAGCAGTGTAAGGTGTTTTGGAAAATCATTCAGACCTCTCAGAAACTGCCACATGTCTCTTGCCTGTGGAAACTGCCACAGGGGCGTCTGGTAAATGCTGCCAGAGTATGGATGGAGCTGAGGGGGAAACGGCTCTGCATTCTATGCAACCAGTGTGGGAATCCTGGTAATAACCCGTTTCCTGCCAACAGAATGGAAGAGTTTTTTGAATTTACAGGGAAATATTTTATGTAGTCCCTGCCAATTAGCCCCATATTTGTCCCTGCAAAAAAGGACATATTCAATCTGTCAAACTATTTCATTGCCCTTTCCAACCATTAATATGTTTATCTAGCGCAGTAAATCCATCTGCGACAACCAATCACATTTGTCTTGGGTGGGTATACTAGTATGATATTTGTCACCGTGCGACTGTTCCCATGGTGAGTGTCGCGTGGCTGACTGCATAATACGCTGGTTTTTACCTGCATGTTCCGATCTGGAACGAATGAACTGACCCAACATCACTCCGAAGTTTTGGTCCAACAATCCACTGCAGGGAAATAGTGATCTGCACCCAAAAATATGCAATGGTGTGTGCCCAGCCTACTGCATGAGACAAGTGAAAATGTAAAGTCTGGTTGGTTGTTTTGCATAATTATAGCTAAAAGTGTAATACCAAAAATGACTTAATATCTTAATCTAAAGTAAAAATGTGTAATTTAGCACTTACTCGAGGTGTGTGTTTGCTGCCATGCCCTTAATACAGTACTAGTTTTGCTCGGCTCTGACTACTGATTCATACAGTATCAGGGCACACCAACTGCAATCCTTCCAGCACAGCACACTGCTTACCGAAGAATAGTTATTGATAATAAGGCACTGATTGGACAGCTGAAATGGATTATGTTTTCAGATTTGGATATCTAAGAATAGAGGCAATCAACAAAAAAAATGTAACAGTGATAGTTTGGGAGAATTTCTAGTTTCCAGTTATGGTCAATTTAAAAAAAAAAAAAAAAATAATTCCAGTGTCCATCACCCTTGAAGCTAGCCATACAATACAACCTTACCACCCTCCCAGCATTTACATTTGACATTGAACTCTGATCGAATTGGTGTAATGCGGAGGTAGTGGCAAGGCCACCTTAGGCACACATTGCAATTCTCCCCCCCCTTATTACATATTTGTTTTTTTGTGGTAATCCGCATATTGTTATGGACTACAATTCCCAGTGGTCCCTTTCCTGTCGGTGAAATTCTGGACATTGTATTCATGGCCTTTCCCTTCCTAACTGGGTTTTTACCAGTTTTTTCTTTGTTTGGTGTTCTTACAATAGGTTATGGAACCACCGAAACACAGTCCTGTACATACATTCTTGGGATTCCTATGACGGCTTTCATACGCAAGAACAGCAAAACGTTGTTCACATAGTCTCCCACACCCGAGGTCAAAAGCCCCAAGTCTGTTTTTCTTTACTCCCCCCATCCCCCCCCTTACTTTTACGCCCCCCCCCCCCCCATGCTAGAAAAGAATGGCACTTTCCCTCACTCTCTGTTAGGCAAAGTGGTAGACACTAATACCAGTATGATGGTCCACTGAATTACCCCGGGGAGTTGATGATCCGTGGGTATTGCGTGATGGCTAGAATACTGGGGAGACCTGAGAAGACCAATGAAGCGATCACCCCCGAAACTGGTACAAAACTGGGTAAGTCTAACACGAGTGTGAGCTCGAACCCTGGAGAATCTGCTGCATGGCGGTGAACTGGGCATGGTGGAAACTTTTAAGGCTGGGTACACTTCTCTCGCAGATATTTGCGACCTATCGATAGTGCCTGGATCGGGTCGGTCACTGGAATATCTGATGGTTGGGGTTTCCGTCCGCGACCAATGCTCGGCTTGCCGTTCGCCCCTAATCGGTGTTGGCTCAGTTTGAAATCATGCCGACTCGTGCTGTTTTTTTCCCTATGTAAACCCACGATTGTTTGTGTGCCATGTTAAGCGTGGCCACCATTGCCACTACCTCCAGTCCTTTTTCCCGGGCCGTGTGTGCCCAGCCTAAATGGGATAACTAGTCCTATCAATATAGAAAGGTTCTAAATGGTACCTCTTGCCCTTGAGTTAACATTTTAGGAAGGTGTCCAACAGTTCTGTTAAATGTAAAAATAGTCACAAAAGGGGTGGGGTTTACATTGCGGGAAGTGCAAGCTGAATCTTACCAAGACATTAGGAACCGACAGGATACGAGACAAAATGCACTTCCTGTGCCCCATATAAGATTGGTGTCCTGTGCAAATGCCATGGGGTTGTAGTTACTATTTAATGAAGCTTTTCGCTTTTATGATCATAAATTGTAACTAGAATTCCCACTATTTCACGTTACACTCATACAACTACTAGATACCCAGGAATCTCTTCCCCCCCCCGTACTCTGTACCTGTTGCCTATCTTATTGATTCGGATTACCTACAATGACATAGGAAACACACAGTTACCCTTTAAATGATAACTGTGACACAGATGTTCCTCATGGTTCTTTAATAAGCTTGGGGGGGAAATCAGCCAGGGTTTCATTTGATGGGATTTTGAAAACAAACTCTATTACAGTTCTGGCATAAATGACTGTGATCGTGTAGAAAAATGTGTTTGGAGATCTGGTCCTGTTAAGCCACTGGAGAACGTATTCTATTTAGTTCAGCCTTTCTGTAAGACGTCTCCTGGCTGTCCACGTTGTCTTCCTGAATGTATTGGTGCTCCTGACCATTGTGACCAATCGGAAAGCTTGGTGTCACATTTGGTTGGACAATTTATTTGATCCTAAAATGGATTGTTTTTAATTCCCATTAAAAATGGTTGTTAGGGGTTTTTTAATGTCATTTACGTGGCTAAAACCTTGTTTCTTGACACTCAGAAGACAAAATCGCCACATTGATGAATTGGCTACTGTCGCATGTTGGACGTTGCAAAGGACATGAGCATCCGAGGAGGCGAAATGTCTATACCCCACCGAGATCGAAACAGTTCCTTTTCCTAAATTACGCACCCCAATGTTTTAGAGGCTATGTAGCAGCGTAGAGTGTAACGGCTTAATGGCCAGTGGCAGGGCCGCCCTCCAGGGGGGTACAGTGGATCTTCTGTCCCCGGCCCGAGAGGCTTATGGGGCCCTGAGACGGCGGCCGTTCGATCTGCAGCAACTGCTGTCCTGCCCGTAATCCGGGAATCATCCGGTCCCCCCCCCCCAACTACGGGCTGTCTGTCTCAGCTGTTAACGCTGGGCTCTCGGGCTGTGCTGTTCCCGAGTTACCAGTCTCTGTGCGCGCCATTGACGTCACTTCTACAAGAAGGGCCTCCGGTGCGCGTGCCAATGGGATATCCGAGTCCTGGGCTGGTTCGCAGATGGTCTGGGGGATCATGGGAGCGGAGGAGGGACTCACCAACGTGCCGTCTGCTTCGGCGGCTGCGCATTGGTTGGGCCGCTAAACCGGAAGAAGACCTCCTCTTTTTCTCCTCTCCTCCTTTTAGCTCAGGACGCGGGGGAGGATGGAGAGTTAGTAGGAAGGAGGAGCAAGGAGCTCAGTGACCGTCCTCAGTCAGGCTCGTGACTGACCCGACAGTGAGGACAGACAGAGTAACCTGACAGACAGAGTACCTGTGGGCAGTGCTCAGCACACATCATTCTGTATGTGAACACGTCACATGTGAACAGTAGTCCTTACTTAATAATTCTATAATTATATTGGGGCTGTAAAAGGGGAGTAGGGGCCTGGGGAGGGGGGGTCTTGTTGGGACTTCCAGACTGGGGGGGGGGGGGTTCCCTCTGGGCTGAGGGGCCCTGGGGCCCAGTAATTTACTAGTATGGGCCCTGAAAATTCTATGCGGCCCTGCCAGGGGGAAAATGGGGAACAGTTTAGCTGCTCCCAATGGCGTTCTTTACTGTTTCACACCGGTCATTTGGTGTAAAGAGAAAGGGATGGTGGGGAGGAAATCTGTGCCTGTATTCGTCTCTATGATAACCGAACCTGCACTGCTGCTGAGATCAGGATGCCTGTAAGGGGAAGGTAAGGGAGTGATATTTGGCTAAAAAATTGCGGCTGATCAAAATTCAGTAATCTACTCCATAAGGAAGATGCTTAGTCTTATACATTGCTTGATATCCCCCTCATTCGTGTCTGTTTTCGATTGAATTCTCGGAATATTGAAGACCGTTTCTCTTTTGTAATTCGTAGAACCGATCGATTAATAGATTGGGGATTAACAAA